>VMDO01004492.1:0-124575 GCA_007922755.1 Pedetes capensis | reverse complement strand
ATTCCACTGACTGACTTCACAGAAATAGAAAAAATGATCCAAAAATTCATATGGAACCACAAAAGACCACGTATAGCCAAAACACTTTTAAGCTGCAAATCTAATGCAGGTGGAATCACAATCCCTGACTTCAAACTTTACTACAAGGCAGTGGTTGCAAAAACAGCTTGGTACTGGCACAAAAATAGGCCCGAAGACACTTTGTATTTTTTATTTACAATTCTCTTCCCATTTACTCTCTTTTCAAAATCAAGTTCAAAAAGTATTAGAGTCTATTCTCTCTTCCCTCTAAGTCCATGATCAGCATGAGACAATGACTGTTTCTTCGTGGATCATTGTATCTCTGAGCTACTTCATGTCCACTGAGTACTCAATACATGCATGCAAAATAATGATGTACAGGCAGGATGTGAGAACTCTGTGACCTGGCAACAACACCAGAGAGGAGGCCATTGGGCACATGATTAAACCAGAATGATTGCAGTGAGAAGAAATAAATCGCTTGAATCACTTTTACTAAGTGAAACTTTTATGTATCCACCATGGTCACTGGACCAAATATGAATTTTAGTTCTGATCTGACTCCTAAATATGAGAAGAAATAACTTATTTGCCCAGGTAGAGTGCTAATTCTGTTAGTTACCAGACTTGACACTATTATTTAAGAAGTTGGGCTGGGATTTAGCTCAGCTGGTAGAGCACTGCGCTGCAGTCTCTGAGGTCCAGAGTTCAATTCCCTGCACCGCAAAAATGGGAGGAGGACCTGACAATCCACTCCCAAGGCAATCTGGAAACAGCCATTGAAAACCCTATGAGGGTCGCTAGGAGTCCCTTGATGCTATGACGGCACCTAACAACAACAACATCATGAGTTAGATATGGGGTAAAATTTCTAGGCAAATTGGGAGAAAATTAAGTCAGTTTGAATTTGTTGAGCAACACACAAGATTCCATACCTGTGGATTTAAACAACCACTGATTGAAAATATTTGAAAAAAAATTGTGTCTGTACTGAACCTTTAAAGACATGTTTTTATCATTATTACTTAAACAATATAGTATAATAACTTTCTACATAGCATATATATTGTTTTAGGTGTTAAAACCAATCTAAAGATAATTTAAAGTACACAAGAGGATGTGTGTAAGTTCTATGCAAACATGTCATTTTATGTAAGGGCCTTGAGCATCCGTGGAGTCTGGTGTCCTCAGGAGTCCTGGAATCATCCTTTGCTGATTCTGAGGACTGACTATATATTGCTGGAGTCAATCCCAGACAGAATATAATAGAAAACTTCAATCTGAGTTTAGAAGTAAAAATTAACAACATCCCACCCAGATTCTGGCCTTAAAAATATATGAAAACCAGAATATGGTGGGGGGTTCTGATCTAGCAGAGTTGGCACAAACAACCTCTGCCACTGGTACCACATGGTACTTCAAAAGCAGCAGTATCTCAGCTAAGCTTCCAGAGTTTTGGACTACTGCTAAACCACAGAGATTCTCTCTTTTGATGTTCATTCATAAACAATCTTGATTGTTCCAGTTCAGTGGCTACCATGAATTCACAATAATACTAATTTTGTATGAGAGTCCTGAATATTCTAAGCAATAAGGTGGTGAACAGGGAGATGGGAGATTAAAGGTCTATCTAGTTTTCCTATAGTTTATTATCTGAGGAGATGGAGTATGGAGGAAGAAAAACATCACAATGGAAAGATAAAAAAGCACCTGAGTAAAAAATGTACTTATTATAATCAGTGAATTCTCCATAGTGAGGAATACTTTTTCTGTACCTTACAGTTTTATTTGGAACAGTTAACAATTCAAACAAGAAGCAAAATACCATAAACAAGCTGGTAACAGGAATTTATTCTCAAAAGCAAATTTAGTGTACAGTCTATGATCAAAACAAAATGAGACCAAACTCTCATTTATTCTGCTGCACAAATAAAAGCCAGTATTTATGATGATGACATTTAGTTATTATAATATCTTCAAACACAAAAGATTTCATTATATTTATGGCATAAATTTCCATAAAGACATAGGAAAATTAAACTTAAATTCAAATCAGGAAGATTTCAATAAGCCTGCAATTAAAAATTCTTCCTGTGCAATAGTTTTTGAGAAGAACTATAAGTTATTGTGACATTCTGTGCCATAAACATTTCAATTAGTGGAGGATTTTTTATTCCTAAGTACCTGTACTGTAAAACCACACCATACATACTCTGCTCATGTCCAGGAAGGAAAGGCAGGAAGAGGAAGAGATCGGGTCCTACAATCACCTTTGAGGGACACCACTCCAGTGACACAAAGAACTAACCCTTGGTCCCACCTCTTCAATGTTCCATAACCTCCCTAATGGCACTCTGGAGACAAAACCTTTAAAACATGGGCCTTTGAGGGATACTCAAGGTCCAAACATGCCATATATATACATATATATATATATTTTTTTCACCTTGAAAGGACCCATATAATAGTTCTTGAAAAAAACCATTTGATCTTTCTAGTTGAATAACACTATAAGAATACTAATTGACTCATAAGCATTTTGTTGCTTGTCTGCATCAGGTACTATTATAGACACTAGGGATGCTGTAGTGAACAAATCCAGTATTTGTGGTGTAGTGGTTATGCATTTGTATGTTTGACAATCCCAAAATGAGTCCTCCTAATTCTGAGGTATTCTGATCAGGGTAAGGTTTCATCCCCCAAACCTGTACTGTACGTAGTTTCACATTGTTAACAGAAAATTTGTCTTACAAAATGTGAAGAAACATTGAGTAATATTCATATAGAGTGTGAAGGTTGAGAATGTGTATAAATTATCACATCTAGAGACTTGAAGACAAAAAAGCCACTTCCTAATTTGTCTTTGCAAAAGAAAGAATGTTGCAACAATTGCAAGTTGATGCCAACAAGCACATAAACACCCCTTATCATGAACTTTTACTAATTACAATGATGTAACTGTGGATAGATTGATCTTTTTTATTGGTAATTTTTAATGTACAACTTAATGAGTCTCATTATGATATTTCCATACCTGCATTTCATTGTACATTGCTCACGTTCACTTCCCCCTTACCTGCTCTTTACACTTCATGATGGGCTTTCAGGCACATTTCTCATTCTATGAGATAGTCAGGGAAGATCTTATCTCCACTTTACAAATCCAGAGACTGGAGTTGCAGTGGGTTTTCAAAGATCACAGGCTTTATTGTATAACTGAGACAAGGACTGATATTCTATAGCCATTAATCCACTTTAATTTCCTAGGCACCCTTATCTCATTCTTTTCCTGAGCTTTTTCTGGTTTGGCACGGAATTTTGACCCTTGGAGATGTCACTTTCTAAAATTATCATATCAAAGTGATATGTGCTGATTTGGTAGATATTCTAATGTTCTGATGATAAGAAATCTAGAAGCAAGGTCCTGGGCAAGAATATAAAGAATATGCTGAGTTACTGGAAGTTCTGGCATTTGGATTTGAATTAATGTCCACATCTGACCTGTTTTATTCATTAACAAAATAGGTGGCAGATTTCATAAGAGCAGAAAGATGAATTGAAAAAAATCTGTTATTCTGGCCAAAATCCAAAGTCAGCAATCATATAATGGCAATTTTCAAATGGACAAAATTAATTTTTTAGAAAATAAAATCAATACCTGGACAGCACTTTCTCTAGACCTCAGAACACTGGGGTGCATAACTCCATTCACCTGCAATGAGCCCTATATTGAGTAGTAATGGGCAATGCTACATAAACTTTTATCTGGAACTTTAGCAGAAGAAATTAATGTTAAATTGGAGAAGGTGGACAGCAGAATCAATTCCTAAAAACAACAGAAACACACAATGGCCTTTGATTTTCTTATATAAGGGTCTAGACTGCATTTTTCAATAATGACTTTTTTGTTCTGGAATCATGTGATCGTATGATTTAACTCACATTTAATACAGTGCATATAGAATATATGTGCAGGTTGGTTATTTGTGAAGTTATTGTAATGATCACATAGTTTGACAGTTGAAATTTAGAAAAACAAAACTTTTAGAGAGTAAGGTTGAATCATTGTTGGTCAGTCACCTTTTAAAATGGAGAGATCCATTTGAACCAAATCCCAAGAAAATAGCTTTAGTTGCCTGTCTGAAATATGAAAATGTGTACAGAAGTGCCATTGCTTTTGGACAAGTGCCTTTAATGCCATTTCTTACTTTCATAAATGCTTTATGTCGTCTAAACATTTTAACAATTTTTAACTTATTTGTTTTCCACAAAAATCCTGTGTGTATTAAGGGAGCATAATAATCGTCATTTGTAAGAAGAGACAAAAGAAAAATCAGACATGAGGTCAAAATCTGCTCAAATTCAGGTCTTTGTATTCTAAATTCAGTTCTTATCTCTTAGCTCTTCTTTTCTTTAGATACAGAAATCTCTTCCCTCCAAATTAGGTGCTAGCACTTCAAGTTGGTTTACATTGTGACTGGGAAAGCCAATAGCTACAAAGCAGGAAGTAAGAGAATGTGATACCTCTGACCTCAGCATTAATTATGCATCAAACAGGAAAAGGAAGGTCAGTGGGAGAGCCATAGGAAATCATGTGTGACATGTTACTCACTAATAGCTGACTACTGGTGTTGGTAGAGACATCCTCATTTGCAAATCAGTTTCATGGGAATTTGGTTCTCAGTTTGACCCCCTCCAGGAAGATGGAGGTCTATTTGGTTTCCCAAAGCCTGGCTTAGGATATTTTGTTCTATGATTCTTATTTAAATCCAGTGAAAGAAGCTCAGTGGTCCTATCTAACCATAGAAATGTAATCTGTCTGGGGTGGGGGGGAGTTTGCTCGTGGTCTCCAGGAGAATGGTGCTAGAACAGGTACAGTTCAAGTAAATTTATCTGATGCAATTTGATAAGCAGCCCTAGTTGTAATTCAATATGCTTTTCCCTTCGAATATATATCAAAGATATTTCAAGTTGGACAGTGCAAGCAAATGTTTCTAAAACATACTGAGTTATATTACCTCTAATGTTTCCTTCCCTGTGATATTCGTTTCCACAGAGCCAAAGAAGATATTAAGAAAAAGCAAAAACCAGTGAGTCGGGGAGATTTGCTTCAGTTTGGAAGATGTTTATCAATGTGGCAGAAACAAGCATTGTGAACCGGAAGTAAAGACACATGCAAAGAAAAAAACTATTCCTTGCTACCTGCCATGGAAACACATACTTAGTCTTTTAGACTAAATTTAAGAAGTGATGTTTTATATTATTTTTTTAACTTGCTGTCATATGCTAAACATGTTAAATAAACCCAGTCCTCCTACTTAAAATGTATGAAATTTATATCCCATTTTTAGGGGTCCACACACAGCTGATATTTCTGTGTGAACTGAAAGATTGTTTCCTGCAATTTCTCTTTCTATAGTATTTTATTCTAAATCAACAGGTCAGTTTTGTATTGTAAACATGCAATGTCTATACCACATGTAGTACACGCTAAAAATGAAAACAAAGTTTATAGATTTAATTATGTTTGTTATTTGATAAAACAAACAAAACAAAAATCTTCAAGATTATCCTTTATGGGTTTTTCCATTTGATTGTAAGTAAACCTCATTAATACATTCTCTATACATGAATGTTGTATAATTTATGCAATTTTGTTATTTTGAAATATGTTTTTCACTATTTGATATTTTAGATAGTGCTACCACTTGGCTGGAGCCTGCACCTGTACCACTCTGGTGTCTAATCCAGTCAGATCTTGGAAGCTAAGCAGGGTTGGGCCTGGTTAGTACTTGGATGGGAGACCGCCTGGGGATACTGGTGCTATAGGCTTGGGAGAGGCACCTGGCAACCCACTCCCAAAAAACAATCTGCCATTGAAAACCCTATAAATATCAGAGAAGCAGTAACAATACTGTTTAGCCTGTTGTACGTAGGGTCTCTATGAGTCGGACACTGACTGGATGAGGGCACCTAACAACAACAACAATCGGTTGGCTATTCTGGAATTCTGACTCCCTACACCTAATCATATACCAGGCCCTGTTGATATTATTTAGGGAATGAGTTTTTAATCTGCTCCCTCCATCTTTCCTATGGTAGTTTTGGCTTCTTTTTCTCCCTTGGAATCTTTCTAGTAACTGCTTTCTCTTTGGCTTCCATGCTCCTAAGATCACTGAACTCAAGTCTCATCTCCACATTGCAGCTGCGCTTTCTTTTTAAAAGATAATTATGGTCATGTTGCATCTTAACCAAAATGTCTCGTGGGCCCCTTTTGTCCTCAATGGAAGTCTACTAGAATAATAAAAACAATAATGGGAGCTAAGTGTTTCATGCAATCATCTAACAAATTTGTAAGATGGTTATTTGCCATTATAGCAGGTACACAATGGTACCTAATTTTTTATTAGTCTGTATTTCCTGAATGACTCGGGATGTTGATAATTTTTTCATGTGCTTGTGTGCTATTCATATTTCTTTGGTAAACTATTTATTCAGATCTTTTGATGATTTGCTCTCTGCTGACAAAAATCACTTGAGGGTATAATACAGAGAGATTCCCTTTTTAAAAATCAGGGACAAGGAAAGTATGTCCACTATCACCTATTCTATTCGGCATTAACTTAGAAGAATAGCTGGCTCCAGCCACATGCATCAATCCTGGACATATGAGAGAGGCATAAATAGGGGGGAAGATGGACCATTTAATAAACAGCATGAGACCAATGTATTGTCCATTTGGGGAAAAAAGCCCTTGGATATCACATTATACACAAAAATAACTCTTGTTGTTGTTAGGTACTGTCAAGTTGGGTCCGACTCACAGCGACCCTCACAGGATTTTCAATGGTTGATTATCTCAGGATTGCCTTGGGAGTGGATTGCCATGTACTTCTCCTATTTTTGTGGTGCTCAGAATTGAATCTGGGATCTCAGAGACTGTAGAGTGTCGCTCTACCAACTGAGCTAAATCCCAGCCCCCAAATAACCCTAGATGGATTAAAATTTTTAACCTGATATGTTAA
The DNA here is from genome assembly GCA_007922755.1 of Pedetes capensis. NCBI lineage: Eukaryota > Metazoa > Chordata > Mammalia > Rodentia > Pedetidae > Pedetes > Pedetes capensis. Next base: position 117,529 of record VMDO01004492.1, on the reverse strand, counting down.
ACTTTAAAATTTGGAAGAAAACATCAGGGATTATCTTCCTGACTTTGGGGCAGGGAATTATTTCAGAGGTAAACACAAATAATACTACCCTCAAAAGAAAAAAATCAGTATGTTAATTACATTAAAATCCAAGACTGATTCGTTAGAAGGTGTAGTGAAGAAAGTGTTCTAACTTGAGAGAAAAACAAAACTCAAATCAAATCAAAACAAAACAAAAAAACCACCAACAACAATTACAAAAAACCTGGCAAGGCAGAGAATAAAAGGAAAACAAGCCCACTACACTTATAAATATTGATGTAAAAGTCTGATATGAAATATTAGCAAATTTAATTCAGTAATGTATTAAAAGACAAATGCCCACTATTATTGCTCTTAAAAATTTTCTGTGAAATACCAGCCAATGTAGTCTAAAGAGGTAAAAGAATATGAGACACAAAAATTGCAAATGAAGAGGAGAAGATATAATTATTTACAGAAAATGTTATTGTAGTTCTGGGCAGCCTGACTTAATCATTCAAAATTCAATTAGAAACAATGAGGAAAGTTATTAATGTGCCTATCTAACCCTTTAACATAACTACAGTAGCTTACTATAGCCCAATCCCAAGTGAGATAATACAAAGAAAATACTCTACTTATAACATTATGCACAAAGATAAAATATTTAGTCATAAAACAGGAAATATACAAGGCCTATGGAATTTAAAGAAATCTCTATTTAAACTTAATGAAAACTTGAGTAAATGGAAATCTGTAACTTGCTCTTGAATATGAATATCCTATAAAGAGGTACATTTTCCTTAAATTAACTTATAAATTTAGTAGAATCACAATAATAAATCTTATTTATTTTGGATTATTTTGGAACTAGTTAGGTTTGGTCTAAAACCCAATAAAGAATAAGAAAAAAGAAAATAAGAGATTTTGGTAGAGTGCTGCTCTGTATTCTCTGTGGCCTTAGGTTTGATTCCCAGCATGGCTAAAGTGGGAGAAAGACATGGCAGCCCACTACTGAAAACAACCCCGAAATAGTCAGCCATTGAAAACCCTATGAATAGCAGAGAAGTACTGACATAGTGCCAGTCATGGCACAGTGTCTGGGAGTATTTTGTTCTGTTCTACCTAGGGTTGCTATGAGTTGGACCCGACTTGATGGAACCTAACAACAACAACAACAATCCCTTCATCAGTTAATCTATGTTTATTTTGAATCAACCTTCTCCTAAAACAAACTATAGAAGCATTGAAAGAAAATAAAATAAAAGTTGATTTGGAATTCATAGTAATATTGAAGGGAAGGTGTGGAGATTCTGGATTTACTCCCACACATGGGTAGCCTCTTTCACCATTAACATCTCCAGTCACAGTGGCCAAAGTGCTATGTTTGTTACAATTGGAGGGAAGATAAGAATGAGGTCAATATAAATAGTCTAGAAATCGCATGTAATTGTTCTAACAAGATAGAAACAAAGACCACTACAGGAAAAGTTTCTATCTTAAACAGAAATGGAACCCAAGGACATATAGAAAAATACTATATAGTAAAAGATAGAGAAGACTTGGATGGGAAACTTAGATAGGAAGGGGGGAGGGGGGCAAACTATAGAGGAGGGTAAGGGGTAACCTATATGAATAATGCTTATCAAATTGCATATATGAAAATTGTCACAATGAAAAGCATGTCAAAATGAATCGCATTATGATGTACATTAAAAATTTCTAATAAAAAATTATTTAAAAAAACAATTGATGAATTTGCATTGACACATTGTTATCACCATTGACACATTGAATTTGCATTGATACTTCATTATTATTGATTCATTGTTACTATCTATAGCTTATATTAGTATTTACTCTTGGTGGTGCACCAAGAGTAAATGGGTTTGAATGGTTTGAATTTGCATTGACACATTGTTATCACCATTGACACATTGAATTTGCATTGATACTTCATTATTATTGATTCATTGTTACTATCTATAGCTTATATTAGTATTTACTCTTGGTGGTGCACCAAGAGTAAATGGGTTTGAACAAATGCATAATGATGTGTGTCTACCATTATAATATCACACTGAGTTTCAGTTCCCTGGAATTTTTCTGTGCCCTGCTTATTTATCTTTACCTTCCTCCTAGGGAAATAAAATTTTAAAGTGGGAAATAAAAAGTTATGGGACTATGCTAAATCTGTCATATGTAAAATTGTATAAATATAATAGTTTTTATACTGATGTACTAAAAATAGCCCTATGGAATTGAGTTGAGGTCCAGAATAGATATAAGGTAATCTAGAATTTGATACAACTGAAATTTAAATTAGTTCCTCTTGTGTGGGGGGGCTGGGATTTAGCTCAGTGGGTAGAGTGCTGCGCTGCAGTCTCTGAGGTCCCGAGTTCAATTCCCAGCACCGCAAAAATGGGAGAAGGGCCTGGCAATCCACTCCCAAGGCAATTCCGAAACAGTCAGCCATTGAAAACCCTATGAGGGTCGCTATGAGTCGGATACCGACTCGACGGCACCTAACAACAACAACAACTTGTGTGTGGAGGGTGTCTAGATTTCCATTTCATTCTTATTCTTAAATTACAGATTTGTAGAGAATTTTAATGTCAAAATTAAAATTATTTTCCACTCTCTACTTCTTAAATAATTCTGTAAAAATATTGGAAGAAAATGGAAGAATATATTTGTACAATAATAAAGTAATAAAAGATTTTTCTTTCTCATTAAGACCTAAAAACTGAAGCTCCTTTAGTTTAAAGAATAAAACAATGATGACATAAAATCAAAAACAAATTTGTTGAACAACTTACTGTAAATAAAGTCATAATAATCAATACACTTGTGGTACCTGTGATATAGTACTTAAAAGTCTAACTTCTATAATATATAAATAATTCCTTCAAATCAATAATATAGAACCTAATTTTAAAATAGGCAGAAAATAGTTCACAAAGAATAGTATGGATACCATAAATATATTGAGTCTGTTTCACTCACAAAAAATAAGTTTAGGACATGCCTTTCATATCATGTTGGGGAGATCAAAAGTTTTTATACTGTACTGACAAAGGATAGGGCAGCATTCACTCACACACTTTTACTGAAACTAGAAATTAAAATGAGGTTTTTCAGAAGCAATTTGCTAAAAATTTTAAATGCATTCATTTTTGACAAGAAAACTTCATTTTGAAGAATTTACTCTACAGGCAAGTCTTCATGTGTTCATAAGAATATATGTCTTAAGTAGCAATATTTTCATAACACACAAAAGAGTACAATGAAAATGTTCACTGGCAATAATACACGAGAATCTAGTACCAGGTATTAAATCCACAGAAGGAGAAAGTACACCGGAGGTGGAGAAATTGTAGTCCTTAAAATAATCCACACTAATGTATTATTAAACTTCTTAGGTGAATTGTTAAATATTTTGAAAGATCTAAAAATAATAAGGGCAAAGATTTGTGCATCTGTTTGATGATGGATTTGATTGATGACTTTGGGACAACGTCCTGCACCCTCTCTCTTACTTTTGTCTCTGTGCCTTCTTGGCTTTTTCTGCCTGGAGTTTCTTATTTTCTTCTTGCTTTGCTTGCTCACCTGATTCTTTTCTGGTTTGCTATTGAGCCTATCAGATCTGCTGCTATCATTTGAATGTGTCCTCCACCTGTTTATATGTTGGAAACCTGCTCCTCCAGTAGATTTGTTAATGGTTTTGGAAGTGGAGCATTTGGGAAGTAATTAGGATTAGATGAGGTCATGTGGTAAGACCCCTGTGATAACATTAATGGCTTTATACAAAGAGAGACACCGAGCTAGCAGCCTGGCTCTACCTCCCCATGTGATATCCTCCACCATACCATGACGGGGCAGGAAGACCCTCACCAGATGCCAAGAAATGCCAGTGCCATTATCAGCCTCAGGAGCCAAGTGAACATTTTTTAAAATGATAACTCTGATCTCAAGTATTTTGTTATAGCAACAGAAAACAGACTAAGACATGTGTTTACTCAGACTCTTGACTAGTTGCCCAGCTCCTGACTGTGTGCTTCCTTGCTCCCCTGAGTTTACAGTGGAGTGCTTGCTGGTGTCTGCTTTCTTGCTCTTTCACTCTCACATATCCCTCATCTTCTTCTTCATAGGAATAGGTGTTTCCTCTGCTAGAAGCACAGATTCAGCCTCAATAATTAAAGGAATGTTTGCGTAAAGAAAACCAAAGTAGGAAACAAAGAGACTTTAAGCATGTAGTAGAAGGGACTAATGGGAAGGGAAGAGAAAAAATCTCCCCTAAGTTGGCTTCCTTGGCCCCAGGGCCATTGGGTGAGAGCTTTGCTTCATGCATCCTGCATTTTTCTGAAAGTATGGAAGGTAAACTAGAGTGCCATGCCTGGGGGGGTTGATGGGCATGTGGAAAAAATTATCAAAAACCTGGGAAAGTGAAAGAAAAGAAATGAGATCTGGAAATGACAGGTAGGGAGCAGGGGCAGGACAAAGAGAAGAGAGGCTTCAGAAGAAGAGTCAACTAAGGCTGGCCCATAGACAGTACCTGGGTTGAGAAAGAAAGGCATCTTCCTCTCAGAAGGAACCATCAGGGAGAAGACCCAGTCTCAGGTGCTCATCCCCCTCTACCACCCACAGCTGCCATTTCTGCCTGAACTACACTTGGGACCTGTCCTGGAGAACAGGAAGAGCAGCCTTCATACTCTTCTGGATCCTTTACATTACACTTCCATGTTGTTGTTGTTGTTAGGTGCCATCGAGTCTGTGTCCGACTCATAAGGACCCTACATACAACAGGTGAAACACTATTGTCAGTGATTCTCTGCTATTCATAGGGTTTTCAATGGCAGACTGATTTTTGGTAGTGGGTTGCCAGGTCCTTCTCCTAAGCCTGTAGCACCTGGAGTTCCCAGGTGGTCTCCCATACAAGTACTAACCAGGCCCAACCCTGTTTAGCTTCTGAGATCTGATGGGATCAGATACCACGGTGGTATGACTGCCAGGCCACAGTTCCAGGGACCATCCTAATTTGCTCTTTGAACATTAAAATTGTAGAAAGGGATTACAGAGTCTTCTACAATTTTTCCCATGATAATTGATGATAATAGTTAAAAATGAATATTGTTTTTAACACCTTTGAACTTTACTTGAGCTTTGGGAAAAGATAACACCAAAAAGACAACTACAATGATATCAAAGCAAGGGCAACAATAATAAAAACAGGTAAATTGGACTACATCAAAATTTAAAACTTCTGTGCATCAAAGGGCACAATTAACAAAATGAAAAGGTTATCTACGGTATGAAGGAAAACATTTTCAAATAATATATCTGATAAGGGTTTTATATCCAGAATATATGGAGAACTGCAACTCAACAATGAAAAACAAACAACCCAAGTGAAAAACGACAAAGGACTTCATTAGACATTTCTCTGAAGAAGATCTTTAAGTAGCCAACAAGCATGTATTCAACATCACTAATCGTTGTTGTTGTTGTTAGCTGCAGTCAAGTTGGGTCTGACTCATAGCGACTGTACATGAGAATGAAACACTTCCTGATGCTGTCATGCATATGATCTTTTTATGTTTAGGCCCATTTATTTGTTACACTGTATCTTCTATTTGTTTGTTTTGTTTTGTATTTTTTGTTTACCCACCACTCTCCCAGACATGATGTCTTTCTCCAGGGATTGTTCCCTCCTGACAAAATGTCCAAAATTTGTACGATGCAGTCTAGCCATCCTTGCTTCCAAGGAGCAGTCTGGTTGCACTTCATCTAGGACAGATCAGTTTGTTCTTTTGGCTATGTATGGTATATTCAATATTTGTCTCCAGCACCACAATTCAAAAGCATCAATTCTTCTCTTGTCTCCCTCATTCACTGTCCAGTTTTCACAAGCATAAGTTGAAACTGAAAATACCATAGCATGAGTTAGGCACACCTTTGTCTTCAATGTGACATCTTTACTTTTCAACACTTCAAAGAGGTCTTTTGCAACTGCATTTTCCAATGCAATGCAACTTGATTTCTTAACTGTTGCTTGATTGTACAACCAAGTAAAGCAAAATCTTGGACAATCTCAATCTTTTCTCCATTTATCATGAAGTTTCTTACTGACTCAGTGGTAGAGATTTTTGTTCTCTTGATGTTGAGATGCAAACCATACTGAAGGCTGTGTTCTTTGATCTTCATCAGTAAATGTTTCAAATCCTTTTCACTTTCAGCAAGGTAAGTTCTGTCATGTGTATAGCACAGGTTATTAATGAATCCTTCTCCAATCCTGATGGCACATTCTTCCTCATAAAGTCCAACTTCTTGGATTATTTGCTCAGGAAATGAAAATCCAAAAGACAGTGAAACATCTCCTTATATTCATTAGGATGACTACTATCAAGAAACCAGAAAAATAATGCCAGTTGGTGATTATATGGAAAAAATGGAAGTGACAAAGTCTTTCTCTTCTCCTTGACTGGATTTTAGTCAGGTCCCTCTGAATCTTCTCAATGAGATGTCGTCCTTAGGGATTCTTTATCAATCTTTGCATTGTCCAGTTTTAGTAAGAATTCTCCTAAGTCAGATTTGCAAGAACTCCACTCCCTCAAGATGTGATTGAATTCCTCATCCAGCACCATCCCCCAGGGGGCACCTGAACAGCCTGGGTTGCCTTTAGAAGAACGAAGTTGGTTTACCAAGAATCATCCTTATACCTCATGTTTTCTCTCACTCAGTTTACATCCACTGACCACCTCCCCATCCTGCTTCTTGGCTATAAACCCCAATTGCCTATCCTTTCTGCAGAATGGAACACAGTTCTATACTGAGGTCTCTTTTTCTCCATTTCAAGAGTGACTGGTTAAAATCCGTTTTTACTATTTTAACTACTGTCGGGCTCTGGTTGCCTTTAACATAAACCCTGTGTATTGATGATCAGTGCAACCACTGCAGAAAATGCTTTGAAGGTTTCTTAAAGATTTAAACATGGGCCAGGTACCATGGCATGCATTCCTGTAATCCCAGTGACATGGGAATCTGAGGTAGGAGGAATGTGAGTTTGAGGCCAGAAGAAACCTGCACAGCTTAGCAAAACTCTATCTCAAGATAAAAAATAATAAATAAATAAATAAATAAAATAAGAAGCCCCAGGGATCGGGGGGGTGAGGCACAGTGGTTGGTAGAGCACTTGCCTAGCATATACAAGGCCCTGGGTTCAACAATTCCCCACACTCAGGTACTGAAAAAAAAAGATAAATATTGAATTACCATGTGGTCCAATAATTCTATTAAACCCCAAAGAATTGAAAAGTTTTGAGAGATTATTTATGTATCCATATTCACAGCACCATTATTCATAGTAGTCAAAGAAAGAAAGCACCCAAGTGTCCATGGATGAGTGAATGAATAAATAAGATGTGATCTATTCACTTTATGTAACCTTAAAAAGAAATTGTATTCTAACACATGCCACAATATGTATGGGCCTTGAAGATGTTATGCTAAGTGAAACAAACCAGTTACTAAATGATGAATACTGTGTGATTCCACCTCACCAAGGTAGAAGAGCAAATTCACGGAGAAAATACAATGGTGGTTACTAGAGGTGTTGTTGTTGATGAATGCTGTTGAATTGGGTCCAACTCTTAGTAACCTTCACAGGGTTTTCAATGGCTTGTTGTTTAGGGATTGCTTCCAGAGTGGGTTGCCATGTCCTTCTATTTTTGCCATGCTGGGGATCAAACCTGAGTCCTCAGAGAGTGTGGAGCAGCACTCTACCAACTGAGCTAAACTCCAGCACCCTTACCAGAGGTGAGGGGGGCAGGAAATGGGGAACTGTTGTTTAATAGGTACACTTTTCATTTTTCAAAATAAATGGACTCCTGGAGCTTGACTGTGCAACAACATGAATGTACATAACTCTGCAGAACCGTGTGTGCAAAAATGGATGATCAATTATATATGTGTGTGTGTGTGTGTGTGTGTGTGTGTGTAACCACAATTAAAAGTTAAGAAAAAAAGAAATTTTCATATCCTTCCATGTTCCTAGGCTTACTGCAAAGAACCACCCTTCCCCATATGACTTGGATATGATAAGGGATGACCTCCTTGCTTAGCTATGACAAGGCCAGACACAGACCCTACAAATTCTCATTATTCACTCCATAAATGATAAGCTGAGCAATATGGACAAGATAACTGCTAATGTTACATCACCAAAGTTACCTGAGGTTTTACCTCTTGACCTGCTTTAAAATTAAGCATTAGAAGAGCCTTTCCAAAAGCCCCTCCCAGAAATGGACTTTCCTCAGAGAGACACATTTCCTGGTCAGCTCGCCAATCATGATCTCTGTCTTCTTGCTCCCCCACATACAATTCTTGCTAGAATTATGTTTTTTATCCTTGTAAGAGAAAAGTTCTTTCTGCTCGACCTTTGAGAAACTTATAGATACTACTGTTAAAGAGTTCTCCTTATTGCAATAGACTTTTGGACAAAGTATCTCCTTAACTAAGTCCAGATTTGCTTTTATTTGATACTTACAAAGTATGAGAATAATGTTTGTCTCATTTGACATATGGAATATAGTGAAAATATATGTAATGCATAAATTGTTTGTATATGGTAGGTAATACATATAGTTGGATATATAAATTTATTTGTGCAGTACCTATGTATACATATTTAAGTGTGCTACCTAAACTTCATTATATTATTATCCTAAGTATTATAATTTTTCTTTATAAATATTTTATCTGGAAAACTGCTATTACTCTGCTTTATGGGTTGCCAGGCAATACTTTTAAATTGGAAGTTTAGTTCAGATAAACATTAAATTGAAGACTCAAACATCTGTATAGCAGATTAAAAGTTAGGATCAGCTAACTTTGGTTTCTAATAAAAGATGTTATTCTAGCTCATTCTGAAGTTGCCACATATTTGTTTAGAATCTCTGAAAGTATGAATTCAGAATGAAAAAGTTGCTCTTTGTAGTAAAAATCAACATTTTAAACAGGCATGCATTACCAGGGATGGGTCTTTCCACAAGGTTTTAAAATTATTTCTTTTTTATTTTTAAATTGCAGTTGTGTGGAAGCATTCTGTCAGAATTCCACATAGGGAAATTATGATAAAATCAGTAAGCACAGTAATTAATGAAGCCAACATTCTTTCTAAGAGCACAGCCATCAATGTAGCTTCTTGTTGTTAGATGCTGTGCAGTCGGCATTCAACTCATACTGACCCTATGTACAACAGGTGAAACAGTATTGTTACTGCTTCTCTGGTATTCATAGGGCTCTCAATGGCAGATTTTTTTTGGGAGTGGGTTGCCAGGTCCTTCTCCCAATAAGTTAGCTTAAAGGGATCTTAAAATAGCAACACTTTCAAAGTCAAATCTAAATATTTTTGTATTACAGAGAGGCCCATTGTGGATATTTTGTTTGTCTTTCATTTTTATCCCCCAAACATCTTCCTAGGAATTTAATGAGTAATTTTTGAGGGATATAAGATGGTCTGTTTTCTCTAAATTTGGAATGTAGAAAAACAGAAAGTTTGTGTTTTATAAGGTCTTTGCTTTTTTATATTAAAATGTCCATAGATTCACCCATTTGTTGAACCCTACATGACAGATATTGAGGTGTATGGGATGGCTCTACCCAGAAATGCTCTCTATAGTGATTTCTCTGCCTTCCTTCCATGCCAGCCCTATCTCAGCCAGGAGTCTTCAGTTACATAACCATCCATCCCCATTGTCCATGCAGTTGACCAAATTTGTCTACCTATTGAGTTTCTGGTGCTCTTAGGCTCTCATGTAGGATATGCATGACTCTCAGGGCTGTGAGACATCCCTCTCATCTTCTTTGTCCTAGGTTCTAGATCATCAAAACTCATTTATGTGTTGAACTAATTATATTCAAAAAGACTTGAAAGTTCTTTTTGGAAAATCAACAAAACTTTTCTTTGTTGTGGACTTGGAGTTATAGGTTGAAACAGAACAAATGAATTTGGGCAGTATCAGTTCTAATCCTCTCATGCCCCAACTGAGGAAGTTAGAAGAAGAGAAATTGAGCATTTGCTTCATACCTGCTGAGTTATAGAACAAGGATCCCGACTCCTGGTCATAGCCACAAGCCCACATGATTGCCTTGTCTCAGATTTGAACCAGATGAAAGTCAAGTACATTGCATAAAAACTAATCCATCAATCTTTCTACTTTGTATGTGGGACACACAGAGAGAAATTTAACTTTACTTTAGACACAAATGGCTAGAAATCTGGATTCGTTTGACAGTTCCAGACTTGGGTAGAGTAATAATGTGGCACGTTGGTGTTATCAGATAGGTAGTGCCCAAGTATAAATAAATAGATGGTCTATAAGACATGGTGCCCAAACCAGATCATTCTGGTATTTTCTACTAAATATTCTCTTCATACCATGGACCATCTTGATTACAATTTCCTAACTCATCTCAATGGATTGTTGTCATTCTAGCAGCTCCATGATGTCAGGCAGATAGGATAGAATGCACTGGGAGAAACACTGGTGGCCAGCTTATATGAAATCAGCTTCCATGATTATGAAGTGCTATCATGAATGGCAGCATTGCAAGCCACAGTTGTGCAGCCTGCTTTGCAGAGGAGCATTGTATTTCAATAATTAAATATAGAAGAGCACTCTTTCCTTTTGGAAATAGAATTTGCATGATTAAGAAAGAAGCTGGGAAAAAATATGGCTCTGGAAATTTGGACAGCCCCAGGGCTTGTGTGGCCACCATTTTTCAGTTCTGGGGGCTGATCAGGGAACACCTGACCCATGTGTGAGTTCAATGGCACCTCCATAAAATAAGGCATGGATGTCTTTAGCATCTTTCTAAAAGTAAGATCTGTGAAATTAGTTTCCAAAACTGTTTAATCATCAAAAGTATCTTAACGTTTCCCCCTGTGTTTGCCCATAGCCTGAAAATTTCATTGGAATTATGCCCTCATATTTCAAAAGTCTTGTTCTTTGAATCTGATAGAAATATGGTAGAAAATTCCAAGCAATGTCTTCCTTGGGTAACGGTTACCTAAAATACAGCAGATAGAGTTCAGATGCTTCATTGCAGGCCATCACCCGGGCTTGTGAAATCTGTCTGTTCATTTCTCCGGGAGACCTTTCTGTTCCTGCATCTATTGCAGTGTGTTGTGATAAATAATGCAGCGCCTTCCCAACAGTTTCCTTAGCCATACGAGGGGTACATTTTAAAAAGAGAACAAGCAGACACAGAAATGGAAATTAACCCCAGGCCTGCCAGCCTCCGCCAGGAATAATGGCGTCACATAATTCCAGGGTTAAATGAGAAGTAGCTGAGTTCGGCTCTTTGTCCTTGCTTTAGTGTGTCATTGTAGCAACTGTCATGTAAGGTTAATGACAGCCCCTCATTACCCTTGTCAAATATGTAATAATGTGGCCCAACAACGGGTCTGAATGGCTTCTGCTTGTCAGACCCCTATGTTTTGCCTAGCAGATGGTCACTGTGTTTGGAGAGGCCCTTGCTCAGATCCATCACACTGATATCCTGAACACGTGTGTGCTGGAAGCATTTTCCCCTGATGGGACAGTGTGTGTCTAGAATACTAATTGCGCACAGCAAGACAACTGCAGACTTCACCCTCCCTCCTCCCCCAAATCCCTGTTAGTTTTCCGTTAGGCTCTAGGGGGAAGATCGCAGATAGGACCTTTCTTGCGTCTCTCCTATTATTTCCGGAGAGACACAACACTATTCAGCTGTGATATACACCCATTTTCAAACCCTTTATTTGGATCACTTAAGATGCAGCACCCATGAAATTTAGACACGCTCTATTCTTGGAGATGTGGAAACAAAGCGAGGAAGCCTCACTGAAGAAAGTGACAGGGAGCAGGGTTGGCTGGAAAAGAGCGACTGTCCCGGTGGCAGGAAACCGGAATCCTCACCATGACCTTGTACAAAGTCACTTCCTCCTGCCTAGGTTGACCCCCCATCTCTTCCCCAGGGAAGGTCACTTCACTGAAGGAGGTGACACAGACACTCAGGACCTGATGCAAGAAGGACTCTCTGTGCAGCCTGAGGGATTCTGCCATGGGTGTTTGTTTTTCTTGTCTGCAGTGGGTTTTTGCATTCAGTTAGTCCTCAAAAAGGAACAGTGGCTAGTATTTGCTTCTAAAATCAACCTAAACTCTAAATAACATTGGCAGAATTAGTTACAGGATAAGCTATTCTTTTCCCTTTACTGATCTGCTTCAGGCAAAAATCAATCTACTTTTTCTATGCACAAGATTTCTTGGCTTCAAATCTTTGCTTCTGTCTAACCTCTCATATGAAGCTCGCTGATGCTCCCTCTAATCAATGTTTATTCTTGAAAAAACATTTCTTAAAGGCATTCCTGAATATATTTTTCCACTAGCCCAACCTAGATCTCATAACCTCTGCTTCTCTAAATATTCTTAATAAATAAGGAATTGCTTTCCTTATTAATATACATTCAAAAATAAGAGACCCTGGGAACTTAGGAAACATGCCATGCCACCTCTATGTTTTGAAGATAACAGTGTCAGGTTGTGTTGGTTAAGACTAAGTTCAAAGACCTAATATGGTAGCAAGATCAGGACCTAGGTCTTTTGATTCTAATTCTAGTATATTTTCTGCTTTAACAATGGCCACTCCTTGTATTTCTCCCTTATCATTTATCCTCATGTCCTGTCCCTCAAGAGACTGCAAACTCCTTAAAGGCAGGTGCAGTAGAGTCATTGTTTTAGGCTGTGACAGACCCACACAGGACTGTGGGCACAGGGAATGGTCATCTCATGGAGTCTCCAAATCACAGTATGGGTGCCAATTTCCTTTCTCTGTGACATGTACACTGTGCCAAATTATCTGTTGTCACATCTCTCTTGATAGTAACCTACCAAGTGACATGCTTCTTTTTATCTTTATGTGACCCACCCTTGAGATCAGAGAGTCAACTGAGTTATGTTTTGAAAAGAATTTCCCACATTCTGGATTTGGTTCATTGATTCTCTGTGGTTTATTATATATGTTCTTGATTAAATTGAGACTTGACTAAATTCATTGTCATATTTTAGACTAAAAGTATTTCACTAGTGGTATTTATTCCATTGTTCCTATCAAGAGACTTATACTAGCCAATGGTTTCACTTTTCTGATGCAAAGATCGATCAATATGTTCATGTGCGGTCAGCCAGATCCATCCACTAAAAATTCCTCATCCATATTTCATCAAATAGTTTTTTATTGATGATCATTGCCTAGATCTCTTGTTTTACTTGGGATTTAAATGTGATCATTTTCTAATCCTATCATTCCTGTTTTTAAATAAACTGAAATTCTATAAAATTCTATAAAGAAAAAAAAAAGCAGTCAGCAGAGGAAAATTTCATGTTGAGTCTTGAGGGACAGAGAAGCTCACAGTCTGACAAGAAGGTGTTGATTGTCCTGTAGAATGTGGGTGGTGGAGAAAACCCACTGCCACACACATCAGCTAATAATCTTAGGAGTGATAATGAAATAAACCAACAGAACTGCATCCAGCCTTTTCAGAATGGGAAAGGAAACAAATCCTCAGGCTTTTCTAACTCACTCTTACAGGAGGACAATATCCTTTCAAATGACTTTAGATTTGACATTTTCTGAGTGTTATTTTTCCAGCAAAATGTGGACATTTCAGCAAAAGTATTGAGTAAATTTGCTTCCTAAATGATGTCTAAGTGACCATAGAATACTTCTCTTTTCTCTTTGATTCCAGATAATGCTTTCCTTAGATGTTTTTCTTCTCATATTCTTCATTCACTTGCATTCTTGCTCAAAATCACACAGTACATGTGCACACTTCATTGCCTTTCATTTCCTCCAAATGTCATAGAAGTTATACTCTGAAATTATTATTTTCAAATCATACATTTATCTCCACATTTATGAAGTATCTAATATGTCATGGCCTGTAGCCATAGCATTGTGGTTTCTGATCCTGTCAAATCTTGGAAGATAAGCAGGTTCAGGTACTTGGATGGGAGACCACCTGGGAACACCAGATACTGTAGGCTTGGGAGAAGGACCTGGCAACCCCCTCCCAAAAAATCAATCTGCCATTGGAAACCCTATGAATAGCAGAGAAGCACTGACAATAGTGTTTTGCCTGTTGTATGTAAGATTGCTGAGTTGGATACTGACTTGACGGCATCTAACAAGAACAAGAACAATATGTCAAGGGACTAGGGCTTAGTTCAGTTGGTAGAGTGCCACTCTGCATTCTCTGAGGACCTGATTTCCATCCCAAGTACCTCAAAACAGGAGGATATGACAGTCTGCTTCTGAGGTAATTCTGAAACAATTCACCATTGAAAACCCTGAAGGTCGCTATTAGTTGGAGCTGACTTGACAGCACCTAAGAACAGTAACATAGACACTCACTGTAGAGACAGGCTATACACAGATAAAGCTTATCATTCAAAATTATCTTCTTCCTTGTCATATTTCACCTGGTGTGATTCAGTCCATTTCCCCTCATCTCCAAATCTCACCATCTGGCTTCAGGAATTCTTGCTCTACACTCTGCAACATTCCTTGTCTTCTCAAGTTTATCTCTGAGCTCTGCCTCTTCTTCCTGAGTTCTTAATTGGCATCTGGCTGTCCCATTTCCTTGTTGTTGTTGTTGTTGTTGTTAGATGCCATCGAGTTGGTATCCGACTCATAGTGACCCTCATAGGGTTTTCAACAGCTGTTTCGGGATTGCCTTGGGAGTGGATTGCCAGGCCCTTCTCTCATTTTTGTGGTGCTGAGAATTGAATTCAGGTCCTCAGAGACTGCAACACAGCACTCTACCAACTGAGCTAAATCCCAGCCCATTTCCTTCATAGTGCATTGCTTATTTTTTCATATCACAGTAACTCCATCCTGAGCTTCCCAGTCAGTGTCCTTGGTTTTCAAGGTTGGTTTCAGATCATCATTTCTGTTCCACCTTATAAAGAACATGACTCTATCCTACTCCTTTAACTTCATACCATCTGGAAAAACTGTTTGTTTCTTCTCATTGTGTGGTCTACTAATCTCTTGGTAACCAATTCCTCATTTATCACAAGTTCTGGACCAGACAGGCAGCAACAAAGATGATCTCCTCACAGGCTGACCTCTCAGATCTTTATTGCTATCCTTAATGTCTCTCCTCTGGACCCCATCTCAGTCTTCTTCCCCCATAATCATATTGTGCTTCTGATCACACTCAGGAACCATCCCACTTTTAAACATGGGCAAAATGGCCCATCTCCTTCTATCACCTTCCTACTATTTCACTTACTGAAATATACCTTGGTAGTATCAATCCATAGGATCTATCATCTATTTTTCTTCTGATTTTCTCCCAGTTCTACTTACTTCTTTTCCAGTGAGGATTCAGCGGTAAATTATTAGAATCATTCCTTTGCAAAATCTCTCAATGCTCTGCCTCTGTTTTCATCCACCTTATTTTCCATCCACAATATTTCTTGGCAAAACCTCAAATCAGGATAAATCCAACCATCTGTCTCCCCTGTGGCTACATCTGAGCAGTTGATTATCACTGGTAAAAATTATAAACTGGCCAGACAGAGTTTTCTTCAATTTTATCAATACCACTTCAGATAGGTACTTATAATGGCCTAGAAATCTCCCTGTTTCTCTAGTGGTTTGGTCCCAAAAGACCACTCATGTATTTCTACTTTCCATTCTCTCCCCTCTCCTTCCCCCAAACAGTTCTGACCTGGCATTTCCCTCCCTGTTTGGCCATCTCACATTCATTGTTTGCAGTACATAGAGTGATTTTTTAAAAAAAAACAAAATGAATTACATTTTTCCCTGTTGAAACTCTAAAATGATATCCCATTGTCCCAGAGAAAGTATAAGCTCCTTGAAGGGGTCTGGTCCCAGCTTGCATGCCAACTGTGTTCCTCAGCCCTTAGCCACTCTCTAGCCAGTTGCCTCCTCCTGATAGCCACTGACTCCTTTGGTCCACTCTTGCTGCCTTACCTCTCTTATTGGCCTCAGGTCCCAAAATGTCTCTTCTTCAGAAGGCATTCCCTGAACTCTCCATGTCAAATTATTTCCTTCTCAGCTTCTCTTTGGGAATACAGTGCTCATTTTTCACAGTATAATTACAACTTGTAATTTATACTTATTTGTGTGATTCCTTATTTAATGTCTCTTTTTTCAACTGAGCACTATGAAAGAAGAATCTGATCTGTTTGGTTCCTCATTGTCTACTCATAATATTGTTGTTGTTAGGTGACATTGAGTTGGGACTGATTCATAGTGACCCTATATACAACAGAAGGAAACACTCCTCAACACTGTGTCATGCACAAGTTCTTTTTGTTTGAGCCCAATGTTGCGGCCACTATGCTCCTTCTCATTTTGAGTTGTACCACATCAGCAAAAGGAGATCCCCAGGGCTTTACTCAATTCTCTTCATTAAAGTTGACTCTACTTTGAAGAAGCAACTCTTCTCCAGTCGTTTCTTAAATGCCTTCCAGACTGGAGGGCTCATTTTCTGGCACTATAGTTGACAGTGCTTCTCTGCTGTTCATAGAGTAGTAGATCGCTAATTATTTCAAAATATAGTAGAGTTACTGTCATGTAACAGGAGTTTAGTTAATATTTGTTGACCAAAAAGTATTGTGAATGAATTACAGTTCAAAGAAAGCTTGGCCTGAGAAAACTAGGAGAAAGTCTTCATTGTAGAATTATCAGTTGAAAGGAAGACATGAAGTTGTTTAACAAGAAGAGAGGTAAACAGGATTTTGGTGAGAGGGAATATCCTAGGAAGTCATGGAGCTGGGAAAATCCTGATGCCTCAGTGGGGAGGTCTACTCACTCTGGTAAAAGTATGCAGGAGCTCGTGGAAAGAGTGGGCAACAGTGGTGGGAAGAATAAGTGCCCTCTCTCCAAAATGTCCACATTCTAATCCCTGGAGCTCTGGAGTATTTGCTGTGAGTAAGGGAGGACAAAAGCTGCAGGTAGAGTAAGCTTGTAATCTGCTGAGGAGTGGACAGCATCCGGGACTTCCCAGGTAAACCCAGTGCCATTGCAAGGGATGTGCATGTAGAAGAGGGAGGCAAAAGAGTTGGTGTTAGAGTGATTTGATGTGAGAAAGACTCGAGTTAGTTGCTGGTTTTGAAGATGGAGAAGGAAGCCTTGAGCCAAGGAGAACTTGGGAAAAGAAAAGAAATGGATTCCGCACTAGAGCCTTCAGAAAGAAGCTGACACCACCATTTCACCCCCAGGAGACTCATTTCGGCCTCTGCCCTCCAGATCAAAGGCAAGATGAAACCTCGGTGTTGTCTTAAGCCACGGAATTTATGGTAACTTGTTACAACAGCAGCAGGAAGTGAAGTTTTGGGTGTTAACAGGAGGCAGACTGGGAAAAGGCTTGTCACAAGCTTGGTGATGTGGGGAAACAATGGGTGTTTTATAACGTGAAAGCAGCACGGGCAGCTTTGTGTAATGGGAATGTCACTTTATAGTGTGGAGTCAGGCTGCACTGGAGATATGGGAAGCGAGCAGCCACTGTGGAGGCTTCTAAAATAAAGCCTGAGAGTGGTTAGGAAACCCTGAAAGGAGGCCCTTGGGACATTCTTATCATCATGCAATGCTTTAGGTCTTATGTTTCCATAAATTCATCTTTTATTTCTCCAGCTAGACTAAGAATTCTTGAAAATAATGGTTTTAAAACATGCTGGGTTGTGTCTTCCTCAATTCCTAATAGCTGCTCAATAAATATTTGTTTATTGTATAGTAGATTAAGAGCAGCGAGATTTCCTTCTCTGGATCCACTTAAATTTCTTAGATAAAATCGAAAGGAATAGAAGGGGATGGTGTAAGGAATAACAATTATCAACCACTGTTCTTTCACTGACTGGTTCTGTCTTCTGAGACCATGGTTTCCTAATCTATAAAGTAAGCATTATAATAATTCCAACCCTCCAACTTCCCAAAATAAATGGAATAAACCTGAACATTGATTCTTGGGAGAGACAGGCTTCATTCTGAGGCCTTATTTCAAAGCAGAATTCTTCAAACACCATTGATCATACAGCATCTGCCTATGTAACTGGGGATCCACTGGAAATCACTGGGACCTTAATTTTCATCTGTGTTTGGAGATAGTTTGACAGAAGCTTATAAAAAGCTGTGTGTGCAAACAAGTCATGCAAGAAGAAGGGGACTACTGGTAGGGAGGAAGTTGTTGGGGGGGTCATGACAGGGTAATGGAAGAGGTGACCATGAGCCATGTACAATGATATGCATACATGGAAATGCCACAATGGAACTCATTAAGTTGTACACTAACTAAAAAATTGCTAATAAAAAAGGCAAATAAAAAATTAAGCAACTCTAGTAAACACGGAACTATTCAATAAACCACAAAGTACTTAAGAAATCAGATATCTGAGCTGATGTGAACATTTTACCTGCTCCAATTTGATCAGAAAATAATCAAGTCCTGAGGATTATTAACAAACAACAACAAACCAACCGAAGCAAAGCAAAGCAAAGCAAAACAAAACAAAACCAAAGACCATGTGTGCTTTTTATAAGAAGCTTTGTGGACTTTAGTTTGTAGCTGTTTCCCCCCCCCCTTGTCTAAACTAGAGGAAAAAAAAAAAAAAAAAAAAAGACAGCTGTGGAATGAGCCAGTTCAGCAATCTGTTTCTTGCCCATTATCCTGGCCTACTATCTGTGTGTTCCTCTGGGAAGGAATCCTGGGAAATAGATGGCCAAAAATCACGAGCAAATTCTAGAGCTCTTGGATAGTGGAAAAAGGCAGGGAGAGCACAGTGTAAGCTATAAAACACGGGAGCAGAGCCAGTTATTCCCTCGGGTTTCATTGTAAGAAGCTGCACTTCCTCCTTGGGGATGTAGGCATTTGAAATGAATTGTCTCCATTTTATACAAGGACTTCACTCCAAAAACAGGAATAAAATACTCTGATGCAACCACAGGCCTCCCTTATGAAGACAGATATGAACACGCACCCACATAGGCCAGAGAAATCACACAGTGTGAGAGGTGTGCAGGCCCATGATTGAGGGTCTCCACACTTGTGGGTTTCTAGGTGGTGGTGATGGTTGTTATTAAGTGCCTTGGAGTCAGGTACAACTCATAGTGACCCTATGAATAACAGAGGGAAACACTCCCCAAGACTGGGGACACTTGAGTGAGCCACACGATTCTGATGTTTGTATCTGAGCTGGGTAGATGGGCAGCATTTGAACACTGGACCTGCAAGTGTCAGATAAGCTGGTGAACTTACAGAAGCTTATGCAGTCATGATGATTCTTCTCTAGGAGAAAATGGCTCCCCGTCCTTCTTATTCAGAGCAGAAGGACTCAGCTTTTAAAATGCTGAGCTGTGTATCTGTTGTCCACTCAACCACTCCAAAAGTTTCCCAGAAAATAATATCCTAATGTCTTTTTTCTTTTGTTATCTCTAATATTTTTAGTGTATAAATTAATTGGCTTCATTATGGCATTTTCATATATGCATATCATTGCACATTGCTTATATCCCCCACTGATCCCCTTTGCCCCCACAAACAATCCCTCTTCTGTTCAAATGTCTTGTATGTGTTTATAGAGATATGATAGATTCTACCTATGAGAGAAAATGTGATATTTATCTTTCTTCCCACCATTATCCTTTTAGATTGCCTCCTCTGTCTTCTTTTTTATCCTCTTTCTTCCCCAGATAGTACCTCTTCTACTTTCACGACATATATATTAAAACCTAGAGTCCACATGTAAGAGAAAACATGATATTTGTCTTTCTGGATTTAGCTTATTATACTTAAAATGGTAGTCTCTAGTTCCATCTATTTTCCTACAAATGATGTAATTTTGTTCTTTATAGCTGAATAAAACTCCATTGTGTGTGTGTTTATATGTGGTGTGTGTGTGTGTGTGTGTGTGTGTGTGTGTGTGTGTGAATACATTTTCTTTATCCATTCAGCTGTTGATGGACACTTAGTTTGATTCTATGTCTTGACTATTGTGAATAGTACACAGTAAACATGAATGAGCAGATGTCTTTATGGCATGATAACTTAGATTCCTTTGGTTATATATACCCAGGAGTGGTATAGCTGGATCATACAGTAATTCTATTTTCAGTTTTTTGAGGAACCTCTGTACTGACTTCTGTAGTGGCTGTATTAACTCACATTTCACCAGCAGTATATAAGGATTCCTTTCTCCCCTTATCCTCCCTGGCATTTATTGTTGTTTGCTCTGTTGATGGTAGCTGTTCTGACTGGAGTGAGATGGAATCTCAACGTAGTTTTGATTCGCATTTCCTAATGGCTAGGGATGTTGAGGGGCTGGGATTTAGCTCACTTGATAGAGCACCATTCTGCAGTCTCTGAGGTCCCGAGTTTGATTCCCAGCACCACAAAAATGGGAGAAGGATGTGGCAATCCAATCCTGAGGCAATCCTAAAACAGCCATTGAAAACCCTATGAGGGTAGCTATGAGTCAGATAGGACTCGACGGCACCTAACAACAAACAACAAGGAAGGATGTTGAACTTTTTTTTGTTCATTTTGTTCATTTTTTGTTGAACATTTTTATTGGCCATTTACATTTCTTATTATGAGAAATATCTGTTCTATTCATTTATCAAACTTTTGATTGGATAATTTACTTTTTTTGGTGTTTATTTTGTTTTTTAGTTCTTTATGCATTCTAGATATCAATCTCCTGTCTGATGTATAGCTGGCTAACATTTTCTCTCATTCTGTATGCTGTCTCTTAACTCTGCTAGTTGTCTCCTTTGCTGCATACAGCTTTTTAATTTTATCCAATCTCATTTGACAATTCTTGCTATTGTTTTATCAGCTATTGGAATCCTTTTCAGAAAGTTCTTGCCTATGCCTATATCTTGAAGTGTTTTTTCCCTATGTTTTCCTCTAACAGTTTCAAAGTTTCATGTCTTACGTTAAGGTCTTTGATCCATGTTTATTTGATTTTTGTACAGGGTGAGAGATAGGGATCTAATTGCATTCTTTTACATATAGATAGCCAGTTTTCCCAGAACCATTTGTTGAAGAGGCTGTCTTTTCTCCAGTGTACGTTCTTGGCACATTTGTCAAACATCAGGTGGCTGTAGTTGCAGGGGTTTATTTCTGGTTTACATGCCTGTTTTTGTGGCAGTGCCATGCTGATTTTGTTATTGTGCCTCTGTAGTATAATTTGTAATCAGTTATTATGACATCCCCTTCATTGCTTTCTGATCAAGATTGCTTTGACCATTTGGGATCTTTTATGCTTCCAAAAGAATTAATTTTGTTTCTATTTCTGTGAAGAATGTCATTAGAATTTTTTTCATGGTGTTGAGAAGTGAACCTGGGGCCTTGAAACATGCTAGGCAAAGTCTCCAATACTGAGCTATACGAGAAGACCTATCCCAGTGTCTTCTTATGACTTTCTGTATGATTCTTGATGCTTTGGCCTGACTTTTGCTAGCCTTAATTTTCTTCATCCTTAGTCTCCATCACAGACCCTACGTCCCCATCCCCTTGCTCTCCTCCCTGTTTTAGGAACACAAGCTACTTTTCCATGTTTCTTTGCCAAGACTTGTTTTATTCCTTGAGCTGACATCCTTCCTTGCTCCCATCTCCGTTTGGGAATCTCCTCATCGTACTTGTCCCTCCTGAGATGCCGTCTCTTCTGGGAAGCCAGAGGCATTTTATTGCCCCCACTCGCTGATCCAGACAGACTAAAGTATCTTTTTCTCTGAGCCTTTACATTTCCATATTTACACAATTATTTATAACACTGATTCCACATTCTGACCTAGGTAATTTATGTTATAGTACACCTTTCCCATTGGGAGAGTCTGGGGTTCTGTTGGGAATTGGGGTCATCTTGATTTAATTTTTGCAAATTTCATGAAGACAAATATGATGCCAGGCATACAGTTGGTGTTCAAAGAATACATGTGGCAGGGAAGTGCCTCTAAGTCAATTTCCAGGCCCACCAGGCCAACCATCCCCCCTCCTCCAAGTGTCTCTTTCTGGACTGAGTTTTCTGAGGAAAGTCAGAGGGGTGCCTTGTGAAGCAGTAGCATATGAAAGGCACCTGAGTGGGGCACAAGGTGGACCCCCAGGAAGTCTGTAGAGAAGGGGCTGCTGGTATCTTGATCTCTCCATTGTTCAAATGCTGCTTGAAAGCAAAATGTGGAAGTCAATACATATGAGACAGAATGCAGTATTTTCCACAAGCAGAAACAGAAAATAGCATTGCTTCAGGTGTCTTTCCCATTCAAGGTCTATTAGTTTGTGAGTTTACAAATTAATGTCAAGTAAGTTTCCAGTCTAAGTTTGGAGGCATATCCGTTAGGTACCATCTGGGGAGCAGGAAACATTATGTCAAAGTCATGTGCATGTGTTCATTTTTGTCCTCCTCCTAAGGAAAGAGACACCTACCAATTTGGGCACAAGGGTTAAAAAGAGCAAGATAATAACAACAAGCAACAATTGCATAGCAATTTGCAGCCTACAAGCCTTTCAATCTGCTATTGCATTTAACCCTCACGACAATCTTATGAGGCTGATATTATTGCCCCTACTTGGCAGAGGAGGAAATGCAGGCTAATGATGTTTAAGTGACTTGTCTGCGATTATATAAAAGCACCAAGGCTGACAGAATGCTATTTATTTAGAGTAACAGACAGTGAACTGAACTCCAGTATGATTATACTAGAATTTTCTCTATAATAATATTAAACCCATACTTACTACTGACAATGTAGGAGATGATGTTCTAAGTATATTACATGTATTAACTCATTTATATCTCCAAACCACTGCACAAGGTAGGAATGTTATTTTTCCCCTCCTTTGATAGGTGGAAAAACTGAATTCTAGAGAAATTAAGTAACTTGGTCTTGCTCCCATAGCTGGTGAATGGCAGGAGGGAAGTTTAGAACAAGGGATTCTAGCCCTCAAGTGTATCATCTGTAGTTCTTGGGGGATGTGGTACCAATGACTCTAATGCATGGTAATGGAATCCTTTCATCTTCTAATAAATGCTTAGTGTTTCCAATTTAAGACTTTCAAGGTCACCAAAAGTATTTTTGAGAATCAGAATTAGTTTGGGAGCTGCAAGTCCTTCCCTTACTCCTGGGTTTAACTTGATCCCTTTTAACTCTTGGATTTGATCTGTCTGTCTGTCTGTCTGTCTGTCTGTCTGTCTGTCTGTCTGTCTCTCTCTCTCTCTTCTACTTACCCACTGCTCAGAGCAGCATCCTGCACAAATGAGACTTTAGGAAAGTATTTTTTGAATGAATGAAAATAATTCCTCAATGTTCAGCTCTCAGAAGCTGCGAAAATAATTCTATTGACCAATTAGAGAACCACATCATATATTTAATCCCAACTCCATCTCTGCACTCAAGCTTAAGCATATATTTTTCCTTTTTTTGTTGTTATATTTTAAATATTCTTTTTTTTTGCTATTTCAGGCTATTTCTATTTGCCTTTTTGGTCTCAGTTTAAGTGTCACTTGCTTTGAGAAATCTTTCTTATCTTCCTCTCCAAGTCCATCACGTCTAAAGTAGGTATCCTCTTAAGGGAATGCATAGTTACTATATTTTACCTTTGTATGATATTTGCAACACTTATGTCAATTTCCTCTCTAACCTTATGCTTGCACACATACGTGTACACAAATCATGATTTCCATGGAGGCAAGAATGGTGTGTTTCATTCATGCTGTTTTTTGGGAGCCTAGAATTCTGGATGCTTATTAGGCATTTGTTGGAGGAATAAATGAGTGAAGATACCAACTTCACCAGCCAATCACCCAGAAGTGTTCAATGTTTAATAGGAATTGCAGAAACAAAACACGTTTTGTTATTAAATCCCTGAGACAAAAGTATGCAGTGCTTGAAAGACATATCAATATTCAGGTCCCTCCATTCTTTCTCCTTTTACTCTGCAGGGCTGAGAGAGTGGTTGTTATGGATTCTAATTTTTGTTGTTACTTCTTATTTTGAGGTTTTGTTTCCTTTTTAGTATCTTGATATGTTCTAATCCTGTTTTGGCTTGAGATAGGATGAGCCTCCTCATGTTGCTATGAATTTTGTTTACCTCTTTTAAATTGTAAAAATTGAAAGTGAGCACAAACATCAAAAAAGATATGTCTCCTTGATAAAAAATTCCAGGTTATCTCTGCATGCATTCTTTTGTTGTCATTTCTAAGACCATCCGTTTGTGGGATGAAGTAGAGGTAGAGAAGGAGGATAGAAGAAGCCACACCTTAGTGTGACCCTCACCAGGGTAAATCAATTTAGGGTACATTTGGTGTAAATTTTATCTTAAATGCTTCTGATTTTAGGTTATACTATCTTTTCAACAGGATTCCTCTCTTCATATTTATATATTCTGGTTTATGTTTCTGTGGGTCTCAGGCTTTTCAACTCTGAATTTGAAAATATAACCCAATACAAAAAATTAATTTTATCCCAAGCCCTTGACATTGGGCTCCATCTCATGTAAATCATTTGCTATCAAGATTTT
Source organism: Pedetes capensis (assembly GCA_007922755.1). NCBI lineage: Eukaryota > Metazoa > Chordata > Mammalia > Rodentia > Pedetidae > Pedetes > Pedetes capensis. The sequence goes on along the minus strand of VMDO01004492.1, from coordinate 92,940 downwards.
TGCTCAATTGGTTTACTTCTGAGAAGACTTTCTTTTTTTAAATGAATGCCATTCTGAAAATATGGAAAATATTGTGATTTTTGGTGGTTGTTTGAACATAATATCACTTTCTGTCTTGGATTTTAGTTGAACTTAAATTTGCTTTCATCAAAGGTAATTTTTAACAGTAAGCAGTAATTTAACACTCTATACAGATTTCTTGTTCTCAGACATAGGATTGGTTGTGGTTGGGTCTTTTCTAATGATATATAATTCGTAATATTCTAGATGTATACTTTGGGAAATCTTTCTTACTCACCTGGACCCATTGGGAATTTTACTCACAAAGAATTCATTGTTTTATAAAATATCTGCCATAGTAGATATTTACAGATTTTATTTATTTATTTAAAGATAATTTTACAGTGTAGCATGGTACCCAAATGGAAGACCTGAAATTGTGGCATATATTTTTCATTGTCCTTTTATTTTATGTTGGCTTTTACTATCTGCTTGTGTAACAGCATCCTTTAACTTTAAATTCTAAAGGACTTAAGAAATAAAAAAAGGCAGGAAGTGCAGCTCAGTGGTAGAGCATTTGCACAGCATGTGTAAGGCCATGGGTTCAACCCTTTGGTATTGCATAAGTAATTAAGTAAGTAAGTAAATAAATAAATAAATGTAAGATGACAGAGACTGCTGTCCTCTAAAATTAGTTATTTTCTTCACCTTTATAAATAAACATGATTCTTTATTGGCTACCTTTCATAATGACCATGTTTCCAATGATCTTTGATGAATGTGACTACATGACTATGTTTTGGCCAGTAAGATATAAGCAAAAGTGTTACATGTGACTTCCATAAAGCATCCATGTGCATAAGAGCCAATACTTTTTTTTTTTTTTTCCCCTCTTTCTTTCTCCTAATTAAAATGAAGGCAGAAGGACTGACTTTTGAGCAGTCCTTTTTGACTGCTAGGTGAAGTCATAGTCTGAAGATAAATGAGTAAACAGTAAAATCAAAGATGAATTCATTTGCTAGCCTTGAACTTCCCAACACTGGACTGAGTTTGCCTGAGATAGTGGTATACTTTTATTTAAGTCCTGTTATTCTGTGTTTTTAACCATTTTTTAAAACCTGATCTTAAACAATAGAAGTAGCTAGACTGGATTTAATGAGGCTTTCATAAGTGGGTTATTCAGAGCATGAAACGAGGTCATCTCATGGAAGTTTTGGAGATGGAACCATGGGTGTCCAAGATGCCTTTCCTGAGACGTCTGTGAGGACAGGACATCCAGTGTCATGGTTTCTGAAGTGGCAGATGCTGTCAGTTGCTCTCCTAGGAGATGTATACCCACAGAAAGTTATGTGCAGTGAGCAAACATGAATGGTAGCATCATCTGATATCTGAGTCAGGGTTGGTGACATAACTTTGGGGGAAGAGCTACCTGCCTTTGCCTAGCCACTAACATTTTGTATTCATATTTTGAGCTTAAATATGAGGTGTGATCACAATGGGCAGTAGTGTTTAAATTTTAAAAATTTAATTACAATAAAAGATACATTGCCATTATGCCTCCTCAAGATACCCCCCCCCCCCGACTTTGAACACACTTATCCCAAGCTTCTGGCCACTTTCTGAAGCAGTTTTGGAGGTACTGCTTTGTGAGCGTCTTTAGTTTTATCCTCCATCATTACAATGCTCTGTGTCACACATTGCTTCTGGTATGGCAAGTTCTGTTAAATAAAAAGATTACAATGTGTCCTCATTCACCTTATTCACTAGATATGGCACCATGTGACTTCTGGCTCTTCCCCAAAGTTAAAATGACCATGAATGGTAAACATACTGAATCAATTCTAGACATTTAAGCAGGCACAACAATGCAACTAAAGAGGACTTCCAAAATTGTTTCAGAAAGTGGCAAGAATGATGGGATTAGTATGTTTGAAGCCAGAAGGAGTATTTGAGGGACCATAGTGGCAATTTATATTTTACTATAATAAATTTTTAAAATTTATATATTCACCGTAGTTTTATTATACTTTATATGGCTGTATTTCACCCCAAAGCAAAGATAAACCTTCACTTAAATCCCTATAATTACCTAAAAACATTCAAGTGTTCCTGAACACAGAATAACATTATTAAACTGCAGTGAATGACTGAAAATGATTCTGATGCATTCTTTTTTAGAAGGGGACTGAAAAATTATTTAGAAATAAAGCAACTGCACCTAACAATAACAATGACACTGTAGGATAATTACTAAAGGGATTTTAGATTTGCCTTTGATTCTTTGATGGGAACTACCTTTTTAAAATTAGTTTTATTTTGCTTTACTTTCTTATATGCTTTCATCTTAAAATATAGTGTGATTTTAAAAAAGCAAAAATTGTACTTCTGAAAAATAGTAGTGTAACTGAGCCCTTTGTTCTTAGATCAGCCTATAAAATATATGACATTAAAAGGGACATTTGCATGGCCTGTTTTTAAGTGTGTTTGCATTTGTCTGTTTCTCATATATACAACAGATTCTTAAAATTTGGTTTTAAATACTCTTCGTTAGTGAGAATTTCTGTATTTCCTGTGCAGCTCTTTATGATGTGAATATGATGTTATTGATTTGGGGCATAAGGAGATATTTTACACGTGCTAATATTTTTGGTTTCTCCCTCAGAGTAAATCTATTCTTTCCGGTAATTTTTGTGTTGGAAGGAAATGTTGGTAGTTTATTTAGGAGTGGTTGCCCCTGAAAGTCATCTGAATGTGTTTAAAGACCTCTTTTCTTGCATATTGGGAATAAATCAATAGGGGTGGCAGGAGAGGGACTTAGTAAGTGGCTCCCTTTCAAAACTGTGCATCCACCAGAGACATTAGTTTTTAAGATATTAATCATTAAGCACTGACAATTATAACTCATATTATAGATAAGTATTTTAGAAATATATATATATCTAGGTTCCTTTCATATATTCTAACTATTTAAGGCTGTAGCAAACCACAGCAATTATTGTTAAAATTAAATTGTATTCTGATTGCCTGTTTGATCAATTTACTTAGCATTGGAGAGTTGGGGCTGAGAATGCACTTGCATAAAATAATTGTGCTCTGATTATTTTCCTATGCTGTTCCATTTGCTACAAAAGGCATCAGCACCAGCATATTCTTGAATTCCCTTGAAATCTCAAAGTGAAGGCTCGGAGTCTCAATGAGTGTGTTATTTTCATAGATAATCTAAGGTTGTTCTCCAGATGAGATTCTTCCTCAATTCCTTGAATATTGATTATGGAGGGTCCTTGTGAGTGTTCTAATTTTTTTCTCTTTCCTTATTTAGATATATGGGAGAAGGACCTGGTAGCCAACTACTGCCCCCTCCCTCCCCCACCCCCTGCCAAAAACAAAACAAAACAAACAAACAAACAAACAAACAAAAACCAATCAGCCATTGAAAACCCTATGAATAGCAGAGAAGTAGTAACAATACTGTTTTGTCTGTTGTATACAGGTCTCTATGAGTCAGATACTTACTTGACGGCACCTAACAACAACAACTTTTAGATATAACCAATGTCGAAGGCTAAAGATATTTTAAGAAGGCAATTCTGCTTCCCACGATTTGTAAGGTAGTTGTCCCCATAGTTGTTCATCTTATTTTTTAAATCAGCTGTGCAAATATCTTATTGTCTTGTAAGAGAACTAGCATAAGTATATGACAGGTATGCATGTGGCCTCCCCCAAGAGTATACTAAAGGAAAACATCTGGGTAGAAACTCTGTCTATTTTTATTTAGAGTTTTAGCTTCTGTTTTCACATTTTTGTTCTTTTATCTAAAGTTGAATTGAAAAAGATGAACCTTGAAAAGATTGGGACATCAATTACTGGGACAGATGAGAATATAATTTTATTTAATGACTTTCTGGGGAAAAAATATTCCTTGATGTCCCATTTCAATGTCTAACAGAGGTCACAGAAGACTCTTGAATCTAAGTTTTGGGGAAAACAGCTTTTCTCTCATGTAAGACTCAAATAAGTTCCATTTCAGCAATTGCAAATGTTACCTCTCCCTTTCTTTCAGAGTTGTGCCACTAGCATGTTTTTGTTTGTCTACTTGTCAGTCTTTCTGCTTGGCTTCTGTGTGCTGTGCTTAGAACATCAGAATTCAGGCTTCTCAGTGCAACAGGGACATGGAGAGACACACCTTTCTAACCCTCAGACCCGAGGGGAAGAGGTGCTGATTAAGAGATTATGAGTCCGCTCTTCACTGGAGATTTGCAGCCCATCAGAACATCAGCAGGGGAAAAGACTACTGGAGAGACAGAGATAAGAGATGTTTACTTCAGGCAGAAAACTAGAAATGCCTAGAATATTATATGTGTATATTCATGTCTCTGTGTTGATATTCATATCTGTATCACCCTATCTATACACATGTTTATATCCATCTGTATCTCTGTAACATTTTTCTGTATCTAAATCTCCACATACTGGAATTACTTATTCTGTCGCACTTTATTGTATGTTTCTCTTACAGATGATCCATTATACAGAGGTTGCCATTAAATAAATAAATACTGAACACTGGCAGTATACATGATTCCAGGAATATAAAAAAAAAATCAAAATCAAATGGTCCTTGGCCTCCATGTTTTATTCTTCTGTCAATCACTAGAATAGTCACTGCTTCAAAGCAGGTAAAATATTCTTATAACATTTTGTACATAATATGCATGTGTTATTTATTAACATTTTCTTTATATGACGTTTGTAAGAAGAATACTTCTGGGAGAACATATGTGACATATTACACAATTTAAAGTACTCTTGTCTTCTTATCAGAAATCTTAACTTTTCAAATTTTTAAAAAGTTGATGTTTCTAGCCACTATCAAGGAAGATGCTTTTCCTATAGAAAATATTGATTTCATTTGGTAAGATATGGACTATCTGCATAATTTTTAAAGCATGAGTAGAGTAAATAAGCTTAAGATTAATGTAGACAAATATGACTGAGTAATAAAGATGTTTATGTAATGAACAGTTGGTTTATTGTATTTGGCAATGTGTTCTGAATTTCTTATTCTAGAGAAAGCAATACAGTTTTATTTAAAATGTTAGATAGAATAGTTTGAGTCTCTTGTCTGAAAACTGATTTGTAATGATGAGATGAAAAAAAGTCTGCATTAGTAGCAGCCATTTGATAATAGCCCACATATTTACTTTTATTAATTTTCACTTTTTCATCTTAAAATGAATTAACTATCATGATGGTTTGCTCTAGGGGTTACTGTGTGAAATTATGAGCCAACATGATTATAGTGCAAATGGAAAACATAGAGTTGATGGCCTTTTCAAACACTTAAACTAGTTTCTGAAATAGGACTATATGCATTCTACTTTTGAAATGTATCTTCCTATCATGGTACCTCATACATTATAAGTTCTGTGGTGCAATTACATATATAAAAACATAACCCAGGATTTATTCACTTCCAACCAACATTGATAGCAAGTAAGTAAAACATTCTTCAAAATAGCTTGAGAGAAAATAAAAGAAACAGAAAAGGATCATTTATTGACTCATACAGCCAATTCATTCAGAGTCAAGGGAAGATCTAGCCTGAGAGAAGACCAAACTAGAGCCTCCCTGCTTCTTGTGTATCCTCTCTGTTTTTCTGTCTCTTATTCTCTCTAAGGTGCTTATACGTTCAGGCTTCTGACTTCTCCGTGTGGTGGGAATACTACATTTGGAAAATGTGTGGCCACATTTTTTGCAACCCTCAGGCCCAAAATAAAATGGTGCTTGTTAAGAAAATATGTATCTATGTGTAAAGTGCAAAGTGCTGAGGTTTGCAACCTCCCAAAATATGGAGTGGGGATGGTCAGCTCCAGAGTAGAAGGGAACAGGGTGCTATTTTCAGAGTGTGGAAAAGGATGCTGGAAAGACAGAAAGAAAAAAAAAAGAAAAAAATATCTTGGAGATTTTTACTAGTTTGGAGGCTCATATAGATAATTGAAGATCTCAGAAATCAGTGCTGGAAGTTACTTTTCCCTTTATCATTAAATTTAAATTGGAATCCCAGCTTACTTCATAGTAGTGGCCTTTGTTATGAATCATATTGAATTCCCTTCAAATTCTAATCTCCAGGATCTAAGAATGTGAACTTACTTGGAGGTAGAGTTGCTACAGCGGTAATAAAGTTAAAGCAAAGTAAGTAGCGTGGGCCTTAATCTAATATGCTGGTGTCCCTGGGGGAAGGGGAAATTTGGTCACAGAGGCATGCGCAGAGGAAAGGAGCCATGAACAGGCATAGTAAGAAGAAGGCAATCTTCTGGCCAAGGAAAGAAGCCTGGGACAGATTCTCCCACACAGTCCTCAGTTTGAACCAACCCTGATGATTTCATAATTTTGGACTTTGGGGCCTCCAGAATTTTGAGACAATATGTTTCTGTTGTTTAAACTGCCCGGTCTGTGGTATTTTGTTATGGCAACCCTAGAAAATGAATACACCCTTAAACATCTGTACCTAAATCTAGAGAGCCATTCAGTAAATAGTAACACCCTGCTTTTGATTCTCTGTCTCTTCCCCACACCTTTCACTTCATTGTCCTGAAGTCTAGAAGGCTGCTGACAAGTTGTTGTCCTTCGGATATTTTCACAAGTTAAGTAGGTTTTTTTTTTCTTTTTTAAATACCAAGTTGCTTCTCTACATATTCAGGTAAGAATTCAAATGTCCTATTAAGAATGGGGAGGTAGTAAAAAATTTATTAAAAGAGTAAGTACTAGCTATTATAGATTAACATGTTGTTGGGTGCCTTCGAGTCAGATCCAACTCATAGTGACTCTATGTACAACAGAATGAAACTACCATATATTGTGCCACACACATGATCTTTTATGTTTGAGCACAATATTGTGGATATTGTGTTTCTTTTCATTTAGAGTTGTGCCACATCAGCAAAAGGAGATCCCAGGGACTTTATTCACATCCTTAAGATCAACTCTACTTTGAGGAGGCAACTCTTCCCTGTTGTTTCCTGAATGCCTTCCAGCCTGGGGGGCTCATTTTTTGGCACTATATTTAACAGTGCTTCTCTGTTATTCATAGGGTTTTCAATGGCTAATTGTTGCAGAAGTGGGCTGCGGGTCCTTCCCCTTAGTCTGTCTTAGTCTGGAAGCTCAGCTGAAACCTGTCCGCCATGCTTGGCCTTGCTGAGATAGCGATGGCATAGCTTTCAGTATCACAGTAACATATAGAATGTTAACATATAGAATTTTAATTAAAGCTTTAGTTAGGAAATATATCTTGAGAAGATATAACTGACAGGGAAATGGGTTCTAGAGTTGCAATACCTGCATTTTGAATCTCAGCTCTGCTATTCACTATGTAATCCTGCCTCAGCCTGCAGCCATACTACTGTGGAGTCTGATCCCCTCAGAGCTTGAAAGCTAAGCAGGGTCAAGGACTGTTTAGTACTTGGATGGAAGACCCCTGGGAATACCAGGTGTTGTAGGCTTGGGAGAAGGACCCAGGAACCCACTTCCAAAAAACAATCAGCCATTGAAAACCCTATGAATAGCAGAGAAGCACAACAATAGTGCCTCATCTGTTGTACAGACTGGGGTTGCTATGAGTTGGACACCTAACAACAACAATCCTGCCTCATTTACATATCTGTGCTGTATTTCAGTTTCTTCTTCTGTAAAGTGGGAGATGTTAATAACTGAGTTAGGGTTCAACAGGTTAATAAATCCAAAGCACTTGGAATAGAACAGGATCATAGTAAGCCTTTTCTATAAGCTGACTTTTGTTGTCAGTTTACCCCTCGCTCACTCATTCTCAGGATCCCAGTGGAAGAATATTGTAGTGTTCCCAAGTGAGGAAACTGTAGATCATCCTGCCTATCATACATACCCACCATATAGCTATGTTTCTCTATAGCATTACTCCTGCGTTGGCTTTGGAAATTAGCATTTTAAAGGACTTTCCATGTAGGGAAAGGCAGCACATTCAGGGGACTGTACATTGTCTCTCAAGGCAAAAAAAATGCAATGGTCTATTTCTCTCCTGGCTAAAACTGCTATATAAGGATCTCAGGAATTAACAGTAGGATTACCCAGAAAGCACAGTGCAATTATCTTCTCTCTGCCTCATTTATCCAAGAACACAGCTCCTACAGTAATTTGGGTCCTTTATCTTTAATGCCTGGGCACTGGTAGAATGAATGCCCTGTGTACAGGCAACACACCTGGGAAATGCTGTTTGACGCTCCCTAATGAAAGCCATGCATAGAACAAAAGACAAGCAATGAGGTCTTCATGGAGACACCAGGAAAGCACCGGCTGTGCTTGTGATGATAATGCCGAAGAGGCTGCTCAAACCTGGACTTATCTTTTTAACAACCTACTTGAACACACACATTTCCCACTTTAAACCTTTGCTTGATCAGTGGGACAATATATAACGGCAACCTTGCAGGAAGACAGACTAACTCAGTGGTATAATAACCTGGGCAGTAATTTATAGCTTAGATATTGGTTTAAGTCAGGCTGAAAGTCATTTATTGTCCTTGGAAACTTTGCCTAGTGACGTGGTATAATGTAGGTTTGGGTAGCCTGTTTTTAAAAATTCAAAATTACTCTCATGTTTTATCTGTAGGTGAGGTGCAAATAAAATCTAGTTACTTGCAAGATTTTTGCAACTCATCCAAAACATATATGTAGTGCTACATATTGTACCAATGACACTCTTATTTATCTATAAATATTTATGGGTAAATATTTAGGTTTATTTTGTGCAGAGCTGCTTTTTAAGTTTTTATTTAAATTTTTATCTTAAATTTGTTGTGGATCCTGCCTCCTTTCTCCTTACCCCATAAATAGGACTGTGGACCAAGAAAATTTGAGTAATAGCTTTAAAGAAATGATTGCACTTAACAAGCACATAGTTTTCCCACAAAGTCACTAGCGTAGAGCTACATATAATAGCACACCTATTTCTTATATATGAATTCACATGCAGTCTGCTCTGAAATCTAATTCCACAGGGAGACCAAATGATCAAGGCCAAGAAATATCCCAGGTATGCCAGGAAGAGGGAGAGCATTTCCATCATTATACAATTTATTCATTCAATTCTATGTAACCTTGTATATATTTACATATTATATAGGATGATGAATACCAAATCATTTTTCAGAATTACTCATGCTTCTTATAATTCTAACCTATAAATATGACATTTCTTAAGGCTTTCTCACTCATTTGTTTTCTTAAAATTCTCCATTTCATTTATATGTATATTTTTCATCTGCATGTAAAGGTTTTACAGTTTCTATCTTGAGCCTCAGCTCTGCATCTCCAACTGCTTCTTAAACAATCCACGCACAACGAATGCAGCAAAATCAATACCATTTTAGCTCTTCCTGTGGTCCAAGCATTCTGCAAGGCCCTGCAAGGTTACAATGAGGAATCAGACACAACTCCTTTCTTCTGTGGAGCTGTAATAATCATATATAACTAATTTTAAGAAGGTGTATTGAAATAAAGTATTTGAGGAGTGGGGAAAAGGAGAACATGACTTTCCCTAGGGGAACTTGGGAAAAACATTAAGGGGTAAATAGGACAGAATAGATTAGACTTGGGCAGATCAGGAAAGCAGGAAGGGAACTGGCCTGAGAAAGAATATTCACACAGTGAGGCTGAAAAGCAAGCCCCTCTCAAGGAGTGTTGGGGACAACAAGAACTATAGCAGGTGTGGACATTTGGGTCTGTTTCAGGCAGGGAGTGGAAGGGATGTAGGTGGAATAACCAAAGGTAAGGTGGAAAAGGTGGCTCAGTCTCCTTCTCCTTCAGGGGGCTTTGCATGCCTGGTGGAACAATTTGGGTATCTTCATTTGGAATGCCAGGGGAAGGCATGGAAGGTGTGATGGTTAATCTGGATTGGCAATTTAGTTAAGAAATGCTTGGGAGATTAGTAAAGCATGCCTCTGAGTGTGTCTGTGGGGGTGTTTCCTGAGGTAATTAGATCATAAAGGATCTGACCTGTTAAATGGTTTAATTCATTGATGGATTCAACATCTGAATAGACTATTGGAAGATGGTGGAAATTCCTGCCTGGTTGGAGGAAATAAATCACTAGGAACATGGCCTCTTTCTACACTCCTTTCACTCATCTTCCTTTCCAATATAAGGTGGAGAGGTGCCTCCACCACATATTCCCACCTCCATGATGTCTTATCCAAGAACATGGGGTCACGTGACCATGGACTGAATCCTCCAAAACTGTGAGTCAAGATAAATCTTTCCTCCTTTAAGTTGTTCTGTCAGGTATTTTGGTGACAACAATGCAAAAGTAACTAATACAGAAGGTCAAGAGGACATGTATGCAGTCAGAAGACACCTCTGAGGCCACAGAGATGGAGAGATTTGAGACATATTGAAGGCAGAGAGACTGGCTAATAGTTATGGATGTAACCTTTGAAAACATTTTAGAGTTCAAGAGACTTGGTTTGAACATCAGCTTCAGCACTTTATGTGTGTGAGCAGAGCAGACCATGAACCTCCCTAACTGTCATCTTTCGATCTCTATTGTGGGGCTGAGGGACTGGTTGTGAGTTTTAAATGCAAACGTGTATAAAAGAGTCATTACATTATCTGGTCCATACTAAGTATGCATTCTAACAATTTAGCTACTATTTTTATTATTATTAGATCTGTGGTTTTTGATAGATTCAATTCAGTATGTTGTTGTTAGGTGCCGTCGAGTCGGTATCCGACTCATAGCGACCCTCATAGGGTTTCAATGGCTGACTGTTTCGGGATTGCCTTGGGACTGGATTGCAATGTCCTTCTCCCATCAATTCAGTATAGGAAATATTCATTCATCTAGCCATTTATTCACTTATAAATTATTTAACATCTACTGTGGCCTGTTACCCTCTTGGCATTGGAGGTAAAATTGTGAACAAAAAGTTCCTGCTTTCTCAGGGGTTGTGTTCCACTGGAGATAGACAAACATGACACAAGCAAATGAGTAAATGAATAGAATGCTGGGTGGTGACAAGTTGTATATGTAGTTGCTATGAACCATAATCCTGGTTTGCCTGAGAAAGTATCAGTTTATGTGTTACCTGCATAATTATTAATAGTGATTGTTTTCACTTGTATGCATGTCTTTTTGAATGATAAATTACATGGTCACCCCAGATATAGAGAGAGGGAAAAAGGAGGAGGAGTTTCTGGCACAAGTCTGGGGTAGAGATTACTGTTGTATGGTAGTTGGTTAGGGATGGTTTCACTATTAAAGAGCCCCTCATGCAATGATCCGAAGAGAGGAAGTTAGTCATGTATATATCTGAGAAGAAGTTTCCTGGCAAATGAAGAGGCCGTCAGGTGAGAGCATGTTCCATACATACAAAGATTAATAAAGAGACTTGCATGATTGGAGATAGTGCATAAGATGAAGATTAATTGGACATGAGGTCAGAGAAGCCCCCAAATCTGTGTCTTCTTGGGCCATAGTAAAAATAGCAAAGACTGACTTTATTCTGGATAAAGTGGAAGCCAGTGAAAAACTTCAGTAGAAGAGTAATATGAATTAATACATTAACATTTTTTTCTAGATTTGAGATATGAGTAATAATCAAAATTTGTACATCTTTAAGATATATAGCATGATGATTTGAAATATGTATACATTGTGAAATAACTACCAAAATCACGCCAATCAACTTATCCATCACTTCATATATTACCCTCACTTTTTATGGTAAGAAAAATTTAAGATCTACTCTCTATGTAAATTTCAAGAATATAATGAGTATTATTAATAAGTTATCAATCTGTACATTAGATCTCCGGAACTTAGTCACCTTATAACTGGAAGTTTGGACATTTTGACTAACATCACTTCATTCTCCCCACATCTCAGCCTCTGCTAACCAACATTCTACTCTGCTTTTAGTTTAGTCTTTCTTAGATTCTGTATAAAGGTAATATCATGCAATCTTTGTCTTTCTGAGTCTGGCTTATTTTAATTATTATAATGTCCTCCAGGTTCATCTATGTTTTTGAAAATGACAAGATTTTCTTCTCTTTTAAGGCTGAATAATATTTGCACATGTGTGTGCATATGTATGTGTGTATGTGTATAAACACACCATATTTTATTGTCCATTTATCCATTGATGAATAATGCTATAATGAAGATATATCTGCAGGTATCTTTTTGAGATAGTGAGTTTTTTCTCTTTTAATGTATGTTCAAGGTATACAAGATGATGATTTGGTATCTATGTATATTGTTAAATGATTATCACAAACTAATTAATAAATCCATCACTACACATAGTTAATTACATAGTGATTTAATTTCATTTGAGTATATGTCTAGAGGTTGGATTGTTGGGTCATATGGTAGCTGTATTTTTAATTTTTTGAGGAACTTTAATTCTATTTGGCATAAAACTGTAGTAATTCATATTCCAACAAATAGTATATGTATCCTTTTTTCCATATTTCCCCCAATATTGGTTATTTTTTGCCTTTTTGATAATAGCCATGCAAAAAGGTGGAAGGTGATAGTTCATTGTGGTTTTGTTTTGTATTTTTTCTTTTTTCTATCTTCTTTCTTTCTCTCTTTCTTTTCTCCTTCTTTCTTTCCTTCCATCCTCCCTCCTTCCCTCCCTCTTTTCTCTCCTTTTCTCTCTTTCTTTGTTCTTTCTTTCTTTCTTTCTTTCTTTCTTTCTTTCTTTCTTTCTTCTTCCTCCCTCCCTTCCCTCCCTCCTCCCCCCTCCCTTCTTTCCTTCCTTCCTTCCTTCCTTTCTTTTCTTTCTATACCAAGAACTGTACCTGGGGCCTTGTGCATGCCAGGCAAGCACTCCATCACTGAGCCTCATCTCTGGAATCTTTCATTTTTATTTGGAGACAGGTCTACTAAGTTGCTCAGGCTACCTCTGGCCTTGAACCTGTGATTCTTTTGCCTCAGCCTTCTAAGTAGCTAGGATTACAGTTGTGAGCCACCATGGATGGCCTTTTCATTATGGCTCTGTTTTGCATTTCCCTGATGATTAGTAATGCTCAGGAGCTTTTCATACACTTGTCCATTTGAATGTCTGTTTGGAAAAATGTCTATTTACGTCATTTGGTAAATTTTAAATCAGGTTGTTTGTGCTATTGAATTCTGTGAGTTCCTTCTACATTTTAGGTATCAATCCCTTATGTTATACATGTTTGAAAATAATTTCTCCCATTTTGTAGGTTGTCTTAAATTGGTTGGCTGTTTCCTTTGCTATACAAAAACTAGTTAATTTTATATCATCGCACATATTTATCTGAGCCATCATTGCCCAGACCAATGTTATAGAGCTCTTATGTTGTTGTTTTCTTCTAGGAGAAAATAATTCTAGATTTTATGTTTAAATGTTCATTCCATTTTGAATTGATTCTTTTGCATGTTGTAAGATAAGGGCCTAATTTTATTATTTTACATGTCAATATGTAGTTTTCTCAACACCATTTATAGGAATACTCTTTACTCATTGTGAGTTCCTGGTGACTTTGTTAAAGATTGGTTGACTGTATAAATGTAGGTTTATTTATGAACTCTCTATTCTTTCCCATTAGTCTATGTGTTTGTTTTTATACCAGCATCATGCTATTTTAATTACTATAAGTTTGTAATATAATTTGAAATCAGGAAGTGTGGTGATTCCAGCTTTATTCTTCTTTCTCAAAATTATTTTAATTATTTTGGCTCTTTTGCAGTTCCATATGAACTTCAGAACTGATTTTGTCAATATCTGAGAATAATGCCATTGGAATTCTGAAGTGGATTGCATTGAATCTGTAGATCACTTTGAGCAGTACAGACATTTTAATCATATTAACTGGAATCTTTAGGTTTGTATATAAGATCATATTATCTGTAAATTGAGAATATTTTGTCTCTCCCTTCCCAATTTGCATGCACTTTATTCTTTTATTCTTGTCTAATTGTTTTGAGTAGGACTAACAACACTATGTTATGTTGAATAGAATTGGAGAGAGTGAACATACTTATCTTGTTCCTGATCTTAGTAGAAAAGCCTTCAACTTTTTATGATTGAGCACAATGTTGGCTGTTGGCTTTGGGGTTGTCATATATATGGCCTTTATTATGGTTAAGTACCTTCCTTCTGAACCTGTTATCTTAAGAATTATTATTATGAAAGACATTGAATTTTATCAAATGCATCTTCTACATCTATTGAGATGGGTTTTGTCCCTCATTCTATTAACATGGTGTATTACATTTATTAATTTGAAGGTGTTAAACCATCCTTGCACTCCAGAGATAAAGCTCATTTAATCATAGTACATGATCCTTTTAATGTGTTCTTGAATTTGGTTTGCTGACATTTTGTTGAGGATTTTTGCTTCTATGTTCATCAGAGATAATGACCTGTCAATTTTTTTCTTATTGGTTTATTCGCTGGCTTTGGTCTCAAGGTAATGCTGATCTTATAAAATGAATTTAGAAATATTCTTCCCTCTTCATTTTTGGGGATAATTTGAAACAGATTGGTATTAGTTCTTCTTGAAGGAGTTGGTAGAATTCAACAGTATAGACATCTGATCTGGGGCTTTTCCTTGGGAGATATTTGATTATTCATTTAGTTTCTGTACTCATTATTAGTTTATTCATATTGTCTATTTATTGACTAGAGAATTTAGTTCAGTTATATTTAAAGTAATTATTGATAATGACTTACAACTGTCATTCTCATTAATTATCTGTTCTATAATTCCTTTCTTCTTGTTTTTTAATTTTTCTTTGTAGTTTGGTGATTTTATTAAGTAGTAGATTTTGCCTGTGGATACCATGGAATTTGCAAGAAATATTTTATAGTTGTAGCAATTTAATTTAGGCTGATGGCAACTTAAATTCAATCATATATAAGAACTCTACATTTTTTACTAAGGGAAAAAATGTTGCAAAAGACCCATTTAAAATGTTGAAAAGTAAAGGTGTCACATTGAAGCTGAAGGTGCCCCTGACTCATGCCATCATATTTTCAGCTGCATCATATGGTTGTGAAAGCTGGACATTGAATAAGGGAGATAGGAAAAGAATTGATGCTTTTGAATTATGGAGTTGGAGATGAATATTGAATATACATGGACTGCCAAAAGAACCAACAGATGTGTCCTAGACAATGTTCAATGAGCGTGCTCTTTGGAAGCAAGAATGGGTAGACTATGTCTTACATATTTTGGATATGTAGTCAGGAGGGACCAACCCCTGGAGAAGAACATCATATTCAGGAGAGTGGCAGGTCAACAAAAAAAAGGAAGATCCTCAACTAGATGGATTGACACAGTGTCTTCAACAATGGGCTTAAATATAAAAAATATCATGTGCCTGGCATAAAATTGAAGCATGTTTTATTCTGTTGTGCATAGGGTTGCTATGAGTTGGACCTGACTATATGGCAGCTAACAACAACAAAAACAATCCTCTCACATTTTAAATTGTTGCCCCCATGCACTTCTTCACATATTGTGTACCAATTAACAATTTATTATAGCTTTTTTTTTTTGGTAGTACTGGGGGCTTGAACCCAGAACCTTGCTCATTCTAGCAAGTATTCCACTACTGAGCTATATCCCTAGTCCCTTCTCTATTTTTTATTTTGAGAAATGGTCTTTCTGAGTTGCCCAGGCTGCTTCTGGCATCAAACTTATGATGCTCCTGCCTCAGCCTGCTGAATTGCTGAGATTACAGTTATGCACCATGGCACCTGGTTACATTTTGGTTATTTTTAGTAACTATGAATTTTAGCCATTTAAACCTTTATACTAGAGTTAAAGGTGATTTATATATCATCATTTTAGTACTAGAAGTTTATAAATTTGGCTATACACCACCATTACCAATGAGATTTATACTTTCATATATTTTTCTTTTATTAATTTAGTGTCCTTTTTATTTCAACTTGAGGAACTGCATTGATAAAGTCATTCAGTTTTATTTGTCAGGGAGTCTTATCTTTCTTTGATTTCTGAACGGCAGCTATACTCGGTATTCTTAGTTGGAATATCCTTTCTTCTTTCAGTATTTTGAATTTGTCATCTCACTCTCTTGGCTTAATGAAAAACGTGCTTATAGTCTATTGGAGCTTTCCTTATGCATGAGAAGTCTTTCTCTTGTTGTTTTCAAAATTCTCTTTATAAGACAAAAAAATTCAGTTTGTCTTTGAATTTTGCCAATTTGATTAAAATGTGACTTAATGAAATCTTTCTAGAGGTACCTGAGTGACTACTTGCATATTCTGAGACTCAAGCACCTAGATATTCATCTGTCTCTCAATATTTGGGAAGTGGTCAGCCATTATTACTTCAATTAAGCTTTCTGTCCCTTTCCCTTTGTATTTTCCTTCCAGAAATTCTATGATCCATATATTATTTGTGGTGTCCTCTCTTGTGGTGTACTCTTTGTGGTGTCCAGTAAATCTTTCTTGTTTTCCAACCTTTTTTCCTCCTCTGATTGGCTAATTACAAATGATCTGTGTTTGAGTTAAGTGAGTCTTTTTCTTTATCAAATATACTGTTGGAAATTCTCTATTGCATTTTTATATATACAATGTACATACAATTATACACATTGTATTTTTCAGCTTCAGGACATCTATTTTCTTTGAAGAATCATTTTTTTCTTAATTTTCCTAAATTTGCTGTTTTCCTAATTTAATTGAGTTGTATATTTGTTCTCTGGTGGTCACTGAGGTTCCTTGAGACAATTATTTTGGATTCTTTGTCAGGTAATTCATAGAGGTCCATTTTTCAGTGGTCAGTCACTGGAAAATTATTGTTTTCCTTTGTTGGTGTCATGTTTCTCTCTCTCTCTCTCTCTCTCTCTCTCTCTCTCTGTGTATGTGTTTTGAAGTCTTATATTTCTATCTTCAAACTTGTAGAAGTAGTCACTTCTTGTTTTTAATTACTGGCTTTAGAAAGGCAACACCTTCACCAGTTAGGCAAACTAGGTAGTCTGAGACTCTCTCAGATCTTTTCTGTGGATTTATCTGTTGCACATCTTTTGTTCTCTATTGGAGGGGAACTTGTAAGACAGTGTGCATTCTCTTAACCCTACATGGCCAGGCTGTTTCCTAAGCCTCTTGTTTGTTTTCTCAAGTGGGGGTAGAATGCCCTGAAATGTACACGTGTGTATGCCTCCTCCCAGCTATGCAAGGTTGAGCAGGCTGAACCTTATGTACTTGTGAGCTATTGACGAAGATTATACTTGTTTTCTAGGGGGTACATGCATGGAGCTGTGCTTGGTAAGGGAGAGGAGGAGGTACACAGAGAGCATTAGGATCACCTGTGGTCTGTGGAAGGGAAGTCCAAATGTGAAGGATCCTGCGTAACTTCTGACAAGGCCTGCTTCTTGGGGCTGTAAAGAAGTTAGGAAGATACTCGGGCCTTAGTTGAGTTTTGAATGCTGAGTACTGTGAGAATCCTCCTGTCTTCCCCACTCCCAGCTTCTTCTAATCACATGATTTTGTTGGTCACCACAATATTTTTGATGGGGCCAGAAAGAGGTCAGCTTCTTGGGCAGCATCATGCATAGCTAGAGAAACCAGGTCTTGCTATACTCTTGATTTCATCCAGGGGAGGGACTGAGGGCCAAAGATGTCCCTTTTGGCACTGAGCTATGTTACCTTGGAGGTAGAGTAGTGCAAGTAAAGTGAAACTGCTCTGCTTACCCTCCTCAATTGTCTATTCTTGGATTTTTTGCTCCTATAGCGTGCTGATTTGGGAGAAGGACCTGGCAACCCCCTCCCAGGAATCAATCTGCCATTGAAAACCCTATGAACAGCAGAGAAGCACTGACAATAGTGTTTCCCCTGTTGTACAGAGGGTCGCTATGAGTTGGATACCGACTCGACGGCACCTAACAACAACAACAACAACAATAGTGTGCTGATACTTCTTTGCTGGACTCCTGGATCCCTGCTTGGTAATATCAGTGCACTGTGGGAAGATGATGGCAGCAAACTCCTATCCCACTATTTGTTGATGTCACTTTTGAAGGAAGAGAAGATGGTGGCTGGGAGCAGGAGGGTAGTAGTGGACAGGGTTAAATTATGCATATATTTTAAGAGTAAACTGACAGAATTTGCTATGGATTTGATATTGGATGGAAAAAAAAAGAGGTAACAACAATAACTACAAAATCTTAAATTTGAGCAACAAGGGAAATGGAATATCCATGTAGAGAGATGGCAAAGTTGACGAGAGGTGCAAATCTGGTGATGTGGGAGGCGGTAAGACCAGAGGTATATTTTTTTGGTCTATCTTTATTAGACATCCAAAAGGAGATGTTGTATAGTCAATTGGATGTAGGAGTTTGGAATTCGAGAGAGAAATCCAGATGGAAATATATATTTTGGAGTCTTCAAGATGTAAGTAGTATTTGAAACCACAGAAGTGGATGGGTCCTGTTGGGGTAAGTGAAGTCAGAGAAGAGGTCTGTCCAGGAACTGAGCTTCAGTCCCTAGACATTTAGAAGGGGTGAAGAAGAAGACGAAGTAAAGGTTACTTGCTGAAGAGGAATGCCTGTCTGATAGGAGAGAAACAAAAATCTCCATGGGATCTGAATGGCCCAGGGAAGGAACATTTCAAGAAGGAGGCAGTGGTAAGCTGTGTCAAGGGCAGCTGATAGGGTAAGTGACAATGTGTAGCTCAGTTCATTCCTGGACATGCTCAGGAATGTTTTGGTGTTACTAAATAAGCCCCAACCACATTATAAACGTGTAGGCATTATAATATAATTTCCATGGCATTTTCTTTCTGTATTCCATTCCCATTTCCTAACCATTAACCTAGAACATGTAATAAGTGATTATTGAGCAGGTTCTTTCAAGCTGGCACCATTTTAGATACCCAGAAGATAGCTGCTTATATTCTTCTAAAGAGCCCAAGGAATGAACTCTCTGTAATCTCTGACAGCCATTTCTGTTTCATCAACTCAAAGTTGAATACATTTTTCTTTATGTTTAACTGAATTCTATCCCTGGGCCCATTTCTTCCTGTCAAGTCCTCTGCCAATATAGAGAGCAATCAATCACCATCACCTTCATAAAAATGCCCTTTGTATACTTGAAACTAGTAATCAGATCACCTCTTAAGTTGCTCTTCGGTAGGATAAACAATGCTGCTGCCTTTCCTCTTCACTTCAAGGCCCTACTTTTCCCTCTTCATGTGTATGAAAATAGCATATTAAAAAGTATCATGTCTTCGAGGTCTTCTTGCCCCCAAGCTCCACAAACATTTCTTTATGATATTTTAAATCCATGAACGTATCTTTACTTGTAAGAGGCAATGAAGTAATTTCTTCTGATCTTAGATTCTGCCCTAGCCCTGATTTTAGTAGTGTGCACATCCCAATAATATAGGTATTTGTGCCTAGGTGTGTCTCTTTGTCTGCATGTGTTTTTACAATTATTTATATTTCTGAGTATATTGTATGTCTCTGTGTATACATGTGTCCATATATGTGTATTTGTGCATGAATGTGTGTATCTATGTGCATGTGTGTGTGTGTGTGTGTGTGTGTGTGTGTGTGTCTGTATCTGTGTGTGTGCTAGTGAAGATAATGGAAGCCCCTGACTCATAGTTTAGCTCAGAGAGAATCTCTTCATCTCTGGTGGCTGCTCTCCAGACAGCATGGTCATTCAGCTACTGTCATTTATTATCAAGATTCCACATTTCGGCATTTCTGTGTGCCCTTGAACTGTGTGGTGGATTTTTTTTTGCTTCTATAACAGATTATACACTGGATCCTACAAATTTGGCTTCCTATCACTGCTATTCACTTTTGTCCTACTTCCAAAATATCCCACATCTATCCTGTAAGTCTAAACCATTAGGCACACTGGAAATAGTGACAAACAAGCAGGAAGGCAACTTCAGGAGGAGATATTCCGGGTCACAGAATACAAATGGCAGAGGCTTCAGAAATAGATTGGTCCTTACTAGTAGCATTGCAATCTTGTGGGTGAGCTGGGGTGTCTAACGCATTAAGCATTTGTTGATTGTATGTTTTTAGCTGGTTGGGATTTTACAGATTTTGTACCTTGTGATGTTAATAGCACTTCATGCATTTAGTTCAGTTTGGGGCACTCATCTTGGCTAGATAAATGTTGATGAACCAATATTTAGGGTTTATGAATTATTGGTCTTTTGTTCCCATATGTAAAATGCAGTGTCCTATAACTGTGAGTTGGAAATGCACTCTGATATATATTAAGACAAAAGAAACTCTGCACCATGTAATGCTTTATTTGTGTGAATATTCACAAAGAGTTGGAAACTAAGGCACTTTACAAAGATTTATGTGCTTGGCTGCATCCAGATGCCCTAATTGTATCTGTGTCTGCAGTCACTGGTGGGCTGATCTGATTGGATATTGTGAGGGCTTGATTTTTCTCAAAGGTTCAAGCTGAAAACAAAAGCAACACTGCTTTGTAATGTCTATTGATCCTCAGTTTATCATGATGTCTTTGCCATTGTGGGAGATCATTGCTTATCCTGACAACCATAGTTTGCTTTTAGTCTTAGCTACTGAGACTTTCAAATGGGCAGGTGGAATGTTCTTTGGAATGTTCTGTCTTCCAAGTGTTTCACATTTAGCAATACACAATATGTTAAAATGATAGGTCTTCATGCCATAAAACCACAGAAGCCAGAGGGGGAATATCCAGCTCCTCTATTCTTATCTCACTCCTGCTGACTGTAGAGGTCTCCAAACAGCAGGGAGGCATAAATGAAATTTATCACCACGTAAGCCTTCAAAAAGACGAGGAAGGTGAGTATCTTTCTCTAGTAGGTGTTTTTTTTCCATGGGGTAAGGTGAAGTCCCTGGACCCTAGAATCACAGCATTTCTCCCTTGCTGAGCTTAAAGCTGAAAAACACCAAAGCATGCAGTGGTGCACAAATGTGCACTGAAATTTTAAAAAATGTTCACTGACCTTTTGGGAGCCTTCGTGCTGTTTAAGAATCTATTGACCTACAGGCAATCACTGCACATAAATGCCTCGCTTCTGTGGGGAATTTCATGTTGGAGTTTTGCCTGCAGCTTCTCTCTTTTCCTCCTTTCTGGAAGCTTCCCCAATCTGCAGCAAGACCCCAATTGCTTCAGCCCACAGGGAGCATGTGGGATGAGTCTCTATGTCTGGGCTGCCTCTGCACTGCTGTTTGCTTGCAAACATTTAGTTACCAGGAAATGTGGAGTCAGCTCTGCTCCTGCTCCACTTAATTTTCCTCACCCCATGCAGTGGGTTTTTCTCTTCTGCTGTCCCAGCTGTTCTTGCTTTTCCCAGGGTGGCAGCTTCCGCCCCAGCTGCAATCTGTGCTTCCTACAAAGTTCCTTAGTTGCCTACTTGACCTCAGCTGCCCTGCCTAGATTTTTCATTTCCTGAGCCTTCCAAAGCAACATTAAAAACAGTGCAGTAGCAGCTGCGGCAATGGCAACTGACAACAGCATTCATGGAGACGGTGGCATGGTGTTGACTCAGGAGTCAGAGCCAGGTTCAAAATCTGCTTTTGCTACTGTTACCTTGGGCAGGTCTCTGTCCCCTTTTTGGCTTCAGGATCTTTAACTATAAAGAGAAAATAGTGTCAATTTCTTGTAAGGATAAAGAAAATAACACATAAAACTTCCAGCACGTTGTAGGCCCTTCCTCAGGTCAGTTTTCACTTTGGCTTCCCCTCCTGAAAGCATGCTCTGCTTTGAGGTCAACATGCAGATGTGCAAGACAATTAGCAACCCTACTTCATGGACTTAGAAACAATCTGATGGTGTGAGAACTGAGTAGGAGAAGAATTCAATCCTATCTAGACTGTAAATGAAGTTTAAAGACTATGGATAACAAAGATGATCCATAAGATAGGTGACACTGACGTTTTAATGTGAAAGGCAACGTGCTGCAGGAATTGGCCCTGGAATAATCAAGAAAGATTTTATGGAAATGATGCAGTTTGAACTGGATCTTCAAGATAAGCAGAGTTTTAAAAGACAGAGTGAAGAAAGAAGAGCCTTATGTGTAGCAAGAGCACTGATTCAAGGACACGGACTCAGGAGCTTGCAGCTGTGTGAGAAACATGGAGGCCACGATTTTGGCTGGAGCAGAGGGCTTGTTCTTTAATGCTAGAAAAGTCAGGTGGCAAGAGATGTTGGGACTGGGGGTCTTTTCTAGGCTTGGTGAATAAAAAATTAAGGCACTCAGTTACATGTGAATTTCAGATAAAAAATAACTAATTTTTCAGGGTATGTTCCAAATATTGCATGAGTCATACTTAAACTGCAAATAATTGTTTTTATCTGAAATTCAAATTTGTCTGGCAAACTTACACTTTAGGTGGCATTTTCCTCAAACTTAAACACCAAGCCAGAGATTATGCCCTTGACTTTGCATCACAGAAAGTTTTACAGATAGGAGTAAACGGAGGAACAAAGCATTGATAAAAGGCCAGAATGGCTTAGGTGGGAGGTACATGCTTCAAAACACAGAGATTGGCTCTGGTGTATTCTCCTCTAGTTTAAATCCATATATATATATATATATATGATCAAGAGTCGGTCAGTTGGTCTGTCTATCTATCTATCTATCTATCTATCTATCTATCTATCTATCTGAATGAGGGGAGAGAGAGAGAGAGAGAGAGAGAGAGAGAGAGAGAGAGAGAGTCCCTTGATTGACAAAGATATATTTGTCCTTTCTGCAATTTAGAGAATTAAGGAATATGAAGAAAGCTTAGTGCCTAACATGACAGTGCCCTAATGAACATTAATCCAGGTTCCTATGGTTACTAATATAACCCGTATACAGGTGGCATCAGGATCCCATCTTATTATACCATCAGTGGAGGGGGCACACCCACAGATCTTCCATAGTACTCTTCTGTCAGTGAATCTCAATGATCTGCATGTTTCCTAAAATACTATTGCTTTGTTTTGATTTAGAACCCACAAAGATAACAAAGAAATTTTAAAGTTCTTTTTGGATGTTTCTTACACAAACTTAGAAAACCCTGGGAGATGCTTTTTATTCATTTACAGAGATGTAGTTGGTTGACAATTAAAATTAGGTTTCTATATTCAATGCCTTTTTTTTTACTTTCTCAATAGAAGAAAATCTTTTTCTCCTAGACAAAAGAATTTCTAAGGTTGTGATTTTAGAAAAAGTTTTAGAATGGATTTTTCTTCTCTCTTTTTATCTAATTTTTTTATAAAATTTATCATATTTTATCTAATTCACTAAAATTGACCTTATGAAAACTAATAGCATTATACAACTCATTGATGGCTTTGATTATTTCCTCAAGCAATTTTATCAAATATTTTCACTTGAAGAGAAGAGAGCTAGGCAACATTTCCAATCTTTAAATTGATTTTAGAAGATGCTGGGGTCTGTGAAAGTATTTTTATTTTTCTGTTAGTTAAATAAGACATTAAAATGAATATTTGCCGAGTTCTATTGATAATAGAGCCAATCCTAGTGCTCACCTTTGTCATCTGGTGCAAAGATAGGTAGAAATTAACATCAGATGCTCTGATAATAGGGTCAGCTGCAACCTTATTTTCAAAATGTTTTAATGAGGACCCTAGGAACATGTACTTGGCAACAATCTTTGAAGAAGTGCAGGTGACTCATTTTATTGTTCATGAGAAATTTTTGCTTTTCAGTATTGGGAGTTTAGGGTGGTGGGAAACAAACTGTTTTGTTTTTTTAATAATATGATATCTTTTTACATTAAAAATAAGACAACAACAACAACAACAAAAACCTACTTCAAGTGAAACTCCAGAGAAACATGATTTTTTTCCTACTTCCTTATTCTTCCAAAGGGAGTGTTGATTCATGAGATGAGGGCATTCAGGTATAAAGATACAAATGGTATAAAAGCCCTCTCCATTTGATTTTTAGGCTAAAAGTCAACCTAGGAAAACCCCATACCAGGCACCCAGAGACTCATTCCAGAGGACTAGTTTAGAATCTAATCCATCAGTTCATAATGAGAGACCTAGGTCACCAAAGGCATCTGACTGTCATGATGCCAGTATAAGTCCATTTGCTGCAGTGACTTGCCTAAACTGAATCCTAGCCAAGGACATACTGCTCTCAACACTTACGAGACAGCCAAGGTGCGTCTGCTCAACCAGGTCATGTGCATCTCCCAGATTTTGTGCTCTGAGCTCAGAAATTTGAGACCAAGTGGCCAGAATGAGATGATAGATGTGTACTAACCATTTGAGTTTACTTTGGGTTAAAGCTTTTCTTCCTTGGTTGGAATTGTACAGCTGGAATCCTTATCTTGCAGTTACTGAGGAGAATGCTTGAGGAACATGCAAATGAATTCAAATATAGGAAAATTGGCCTGCTTTCCAAATCCCATGTCTAATTCTATGGTTTAATCTTGGAATGAGTTTTAAAATGCCTTTCACACTTTTGACCTTCACTTCAGTTTCTTCATCTCACTCAACTGGGCTTGGCTTTGGCTGTCTTTACGAATGTCAAACCACTCTTCATATCATCCCCACTACTTTTCATCCTTCCTTTTTCAGAAGGAGAAAATACACATGAATGCCTGTAGCAAATAAGCATAAGAATTACTCCAGTTTAGATTCCCATGACAGCTAAAGCAAAATGAAAGACAAAGCAGAACAGAAAATAAGGTGTGAGGTAGTTTTTCGATTATTCCTAACTTCTCTACCCATTTTGACTTAGGGGCCTTTGCTTATTTTCATGACTGCCTAAGTTTTGTTCCTTCCCTTAAGTGCTTTCTTTCATTCCCTGAAAAACATATATAGTGATATGTGTTATATAACTTTCTGCTGGGCTTACTGGACACTAGGTATACTTGAATAAGTACTAAAGAAAAGCTCCAGTTTGGCTTAGGGGTAAGAAGATCAGCATTTCCTTTCATACAGAGAAGGTTTCAAAAATTCACTTTCTGATATCTTCTTACATAATGTGGGATAATTGAGTCTTTTTAAAAATAGACCTAATGCCCTTTGCCTGGGGCAGTCCAAAAGCCTTTAAAAAATGAATTAGTTTCAACTTTTTATCTATATTCCATAAGCTAAAAGTCCTTGGGAGCAGACAAGCTGTCATGTACATACTCCACCCTCAACCCCAGCCATGGATGACATCGAAATTTGCTAAAAACATAGATATGGTCAAAATGTACATTTCTGGATGATTGAAAAATGTATTCATTGTTGGATTTTCCAAATCTGGCAGTCTGCTGCATGCACTGGGAGATGACTTCCTTGAAAAAAATGCATTCAAAAACCAGTGACTCAATGTGAACTAAGATGCTTCTTGATGCTGCCTGGAATCCAGCCATGTTATCCATAAAAGCAGTTGCCATCAGCATGTAGAACAACACTGACTTTTGTGAAAGATGAAGTTTAGTGAGTCATGTTTGTGTTTGTGGAGGCAGGGCTGTGTTGGGTTAGTGAAGAGAGCTCTCTGAGGGGATGAGGCTGAAGCTGACGGTGGGCAGCCATAAGGATGGTGGGAAGTGATAGGAAACCTTCCACTGTTGAAACCAAATAGGAGTCTAGATGCATTGGAGAAAGCTTCCGGAGACCGAGGGGGATGTTTGCAGCATATGAGAAGACAGAGCTGTCCAAGAAAGGTGGCACCCAGTATGCCAACTGTTTCTCTTCAATTTGATATTAAAAATGTGCTAAAAAGAGCCTCATATTTTTTTAAAATAACCGTCAGAAGTTCAAGAATCTTCTCTTTGGATTACTCCTTTTTCAAACATATGAAAATATTGTTGTTGCAAGTGAATATATAAATATTTTAACACTTTAAAAGCTCCTAGAACCCATTTAAATCATTACTTATCAAATGAGCGTGTTTGTCGTCTCTAGATCTCTCTTATAGGCTAAATGAAAGGGTTCCTGTATTAATTCCCTTCTGTGAAAACAGCCTCCAAGTGTTTTACTGACTGAAGAATGTATTGCAATAGAGTCTGCCAGTTTAACATCATTCCTTGAACTAATGCACAGAGTCAAGTGGCTAGAACAAAGGTATCATGTGCTTCTGTAATTTATTATTTTGGCACAAAATGCAGTCAGCAGTGTTGAGAAGCTACAGGTAATCTGGTGTCCTATGCTTTCTAAAATAAAAATTGTTAGCATAAAACAAAATTAGCATTCCAAACATTTTCTGTGCTCCAAATAAAAGCAACACAATGCAGTCTGAAATCCTTCCAACAGAGGGCTCTATGGATTTGATTTAGATCAAGAGAGAGAAATGACTTGGGTTTAGGTTGCTATAGTAAATTCTGTATTATACTTAAAAATAGAACTGATAAAAATGGAGTCAGTGGAGTGAACTGGAAGAATCATCCAAAGAGGAAATATAAGATCTACTCTTACAAGACAGACTTTCATAATTCTTTGAATTGATGTTCTTTTCAAAAGACAAAATACATTTTACCATCTATAAATAAGAAAGCAGACAAATAATCCATGCTTTAAAGTACTATTAATATTACCTCATTATGTTACATTTTAAGAGAAAAAAAGGAGCTACTGCATGCATTCTCTTTTTGGAGACATTTTATCTTTGCTGTTGGCAAATAATTTAGTGTTGCTAAAAGCAGATGTATTATGTACATAAAATGCGTGTTAAATATTTAATACACAAAATATATGTTGGTATGCATACACAATGCAAAATGTTACTAAGATATTTTGCAAAAACAAATGATACTGTTTAAGAAGGTGAGATAGAAAAGCATAAGAATAAGCTAAAATGAAATATATTTCTTTACCTTATGCATACCACACTGCTCACTTCTTCATACTAGGCCTAAATTTTTAATTCTGTTTCAGGCTGGAGAGGCTTACAATATATACATTGACGCAAATGAAGAAATAAGCTAAAGCAATAAATTACTTTTGGACTCTAGATCCTCATCTTTTGATTTTAGAGGATGCTTTATTTTATCTGATCTGTTTCAGGGTTCTTTGAAATACATAGGCTCATTGTACTCTATGAGCAGATGGCTTTTTTCACATTCTAACCCATTTTATATCTAGTTGAAAATACTTATTTAATGTACATGGCTTTAGTGGCATAACTCACATTCTATCTAAATAAATAATTTTGAAATTTGGATACATTTACTAAAATATATCTACCTAAAATTACACAATTACACTTTAAAAACAATCTCTAAATGCCATTTAGAAGCACGAGGGTCTTAATAAATGCCTATATTCATTACCAACTTGTTTCCTTATGAATTTTCTTCACTATAAATACAGATTAAAATTTAATATTCTGGATAAGTCATTAATATGTAAACTGTGTATAATAAATACATTGTATATTAATGCCACATTAATATAGTCTGTATTTATAATCCATATTTTCCAAAAGACATATATTTATTAGTAGTATAATGGCTTTGACCTATTAAATTTTTGCTATATATGCTACTTAGATTTGATAGTGCCAATAAGCAAAATCCATGTTTATTTTGAATAATATGTGTAATCTGTTGCCAAGCAAATAAAATTTTGTTTGATTATCTATAAAATCATTTTCAATGTGTTTTTATTTACAAAATATCTTACAGAGATAGAATACTTTGAAAACAATTGCAGCCTGGGTGTTCATAGGCAGTTTGATCACCAATTCTTATATTTTCATTTGGTTTTTGTTTTCTTTTCCTATAAATTGGGGAAGAGAGAATTTTAATAAGATCCAAAGAAGATTCAAACCAAAATATGTGTATTCTTTTTAGGTATTTTAAATAAATGAACAAAGGTTATTTTTGAAATAACTTTCACTGAAGGAAATTGTCTCTTCCAATTTCTGTTTTGTATTATTTAAAATGAAACTATCTGGAACATGGATTATGATTTTCAATGAATTTCCTAATAAAGATTCAGTTCCAGCAAACAACTTTGGCTTCATAGAGCTGCTGTTTTCCTGTTGAAAAATTTTACATATATTTCTAGAATTCTTAAGTGTTAATTCTTCCAGAATATTTCACTCTTCCCATGTAGGGAGAATTATGTAGTTTATTTTTACTCATCAATGATGAGCTCACAGGCATAGCACTCTGCTTTTTGGCCAAGAAATGTACTGAGGACAGAATGAAAAGTACTGAGGACAGAATGTATATGGAAGCCCTTTAGACAGCATCTTTTACTGAAATGATTGTCCTTTTTTGTGTCATGGAGTCAAGATATTTACATAACTTGTCCAAGTGGTGGTTAACCTTCATAAATATTCTATTCTTTTTTTAACTTAAGAGATGATTACATTGAAGAGCATATGGAATGCTGAGTAAGAATAATGTGGCTCCATTTTGGTTTTAGTTTCGATTAAAAGTAACAATCATCTACATGTAAGTGTACTTTTATATAATACCAGCAACACATGTCTATATGTAAAATTTTGAAAAGGAGTCCTAAATGAAATACCCCGTCATGTTTATGCCAAGGCATGGATCAGCATTATTTGGATCTGTGAGTATTGCTCTCATAGTTAACTGCAAAAAACAAAAACCAATAATATTTTCTACAACAAGCACCCAAATCTAATGGTTTGCTGTGTGCACCTGCCAGTTTGGGTTGCTATTAAAACCACCCTGGAAATTTTCCTTTCTTTGTGCAATATTTTATGCTTTTCTTTTCTTCAGGGCAGATTGGTTCTGCCTGCACTTTATTCCTGAACCCACGTTCTTTCAAAATGGATTGCCAGACTTAAATGCTCTATCTAGTGCTGCTGTTGCTGCCGCTGCTGACTAATAATGCCCCTCCCCCATGCCAGCTCCTCCCCCCACCTTCTCAGAAGATCTCTCTCCTCTCCTCTCTGCTTTCCTCTCCGTTTTCTCCTTTCCTTTTCCTTCCCTTTCCCTCTCCTCCTCTTCTATTCTTTCCTCTCTTCTGTCCTCTGTCTCTCTCTTACTGCTTCCCCCACACCCCATACAATCCCAGGCACTGGTGGTCCATTGTCAACAAAGAAGCACAATGGTGAAGTACTCAGCTGTAATTTTGGTGATGTTTTGCTTGCATGTTTGGAAAGAATTTCTGAAGTGTATAAATAGATGTGCCCTAAACTCTCCCCCTCTCTATGCTGATGTTTGGAGCTAAGCTCTCATCCAAAGGGACAGGCTGGGGATTGCAGTAGCTGAAATCCTTTCAGAGAACAAGCGTGTGGCATTATGGCTCCCTCTCTTTTTAGTAATATTAGCACCATATAGATTAAATAATGGGGTGATGGAAAACATTTTGATGGAGGGGCAGATTGTGTGATCTGCCAAGGAAAGCATCTGATTTGCTCATGTACCAATTAATTATTGAAGCAACTGAAAATAACAGGCTACTGCACTTCTTTCTCGCAAAGGGATGCAGTTTGGTGTGCGCGCGCGGTGCGTGTGCATGTGTATGTGTGTGCACGCGTCTGTGTTCTTGGGCTCATGTTTATACATATATATTGCTTAGAAGGAAAGCTTGGCTAGAAATTTCTTCATTTTGACCTTGAAAATTACTGTGTGTGTCTGGCAGGATATTAGTATTTAAACGTAATAGGAATGCAATCCTTTTTTTTTTTCTTTTCCCTTTTACTTTGTTCTTCCTCTACACCACCTACATGGGCCTCATAGAGAAATGTCGCCTTTAATTTCACTTTCTATTTCTAGCTTGTATTTTATTAGCACCTTTTCTGTTTTACAGTCCACTCACTGATACAGCACCAGATCTGTTGTGAGCAAACAATACGGTTTTGTTTCATGTTCCAATAAACAACAGTCTACTGTGTGGTGCATTCTCTGTTTTGTTTCTTCTTTAATTTGCTTAGTGTGTGTGGGGAGGAACTATTTCATGGTACTAAGATCTGGGTTTGCCTTCCTTTTTAATTCCCAGAGTCTGTGGCTCACTGAAGTTTTAAGGTAAAAGGAGGACAGATTCTTGGACTATTGTAAAATTTGTTGCTTTGTATTGTGACAATAGTGTTCATATGCCTGACATCCTCATAATAATATTAAGCTCTATTTTTTAGTGTGATGTACTTTATACATTTGTATAAATGTCACAGCCTGTAATCACTTCCTTTGTCATCGACGATTAATCTAAAAAAATCGAATAATTCACTGCCCCTTGCCATTTACATATCGTCTGCTGCCATCTGCTCTTCTCAGCAGCAGTAAATGATGGGTAATTAACTCAGTGCCTTTGTCTTTCCCTTGCCGAATGTCTGACACATATAGATTTTCCTCTCTGTGCATGTGCGTGTGTGTATATGTGCATGTAAGAGGAAGAGGGAGGCAGTGCAAAGGGAAGTGCAAAGAAGAATGAATGATGCTGCAAATATGGAAGTCAGCACAAGATAATCACAGGAGAAAAAGCCAAAGACACTGGGTTAGAGAAGTAGCTATGTCTTATGACTTTATATTTTCTCAAGTCAGTGGAAAGAACTGGTGCTGGAACAATGGCTACCATGCCCAAGCAAGAAGTGATTTTCTAAAGGCTTGGAGGTCAAGGTCACAAAGAAAAATCAAGTAAAGGCTCCATAACCTACCACAGTGCAAAGAGAGATTATGCAAATGAGACCACGTGTATGGTACCCACCTCCCACATAAATGTTCTATTTGACTTCTGAACCAGGAGCTGGAAATTGTGTTTTAGGAAAGAGTTATAAAAAGGAAACCACAACTGATTTTGACTTTATAGCTATTTCTAAAACTAGAAAATATCAAGGAAAAGTTATAAGGGCTCATAAGACTGGGGCATGTATTGAAATGCTTATGTTAAAGGGAAACAATATTACTATTTTGGATTTCCCCAAACTTCTTGTTAAATTATCTGATTCCTCTGTGTAGCTTAGAAGTGTTTTAGAAAGGAATCTACAACAGTCTGAAGACTTTATATACAACATTACTGAATTATTCTTATGTGAAACCTCTATCTTGGAATGTGTAAAAATTATTTGTAAGGTGGTTAATTCTGATGATACTGAAAAAACAATTAAAAAGGTAAATTTTAAGGAAAGTCAGGATATAGCTTGTTCAAACATGGTTTTGATGCCAAGTAAAGTTGGACTATAGGCCGAGTACCAGAGATCCACTATACTCTTTCTCATGTAGAATTACTAAAGCTGTTTGATTAGAAATGATATATATTTTACTGTCTAGAACTTAAGCAAGCTAAATCCATTTTTTGTTTCTTTCAAGTTTACCACTTATAGATGTATGTAAATGTACATATGTATAATATATTTAATTAATCAATCAATCAAAGAAATAGTGTATGGGAATATAAGATCCTGATTCAGATGTTTAGTCATCCACATTGTCCAGTTCATTAAGAGTCTTGATACTGTGTGTTCTTAAGGTTCTTGAACTCCTCGCCAAAGGAGAGAAAGATCAATATAGAGTCCAAAGAAATCCTTGGAGCCTATTTTAGTGTGCACGATAGTGTTATCATGTAATCCTAGCTCTGTACTGCTACTTTTTTTGTCTACACAAGGGCTATGGAAATATTTTCCTATTTTTTCTGTCATGAGTGTTATGAATGAATGCTTGAAAATACTTGTGGTTTTCGCTTAATTTCAGTGTTTCTGATTAATCTTGCTTCAGCGTCGATCACCACGGGGCTCCTGAAAGTTAAATGACATGTCCACCATCATAAAATAACTGGCCACCACTGGAAGGCCATTGAATTTTCCAATTACATTTTCTACATTAGTTCAAAATGATTGGCGGAGATGACTGAATGCGTACATCTTAGGATAAAATGGCTAAAGTATACAGAATTGACTAAGTCCCTTAAATACAAGAAAGGAACACTATAAACGTAAAAAAAGGAGCTCCATCTCTCAGGACTTGTGTTAACTGTGTGAAGTACATGCACTTTATGAAACTATTTAAATTTCATAAACTTTTTATGACTTACAGGTAAATTTGTCAGCATCTAATTGAGTAAGAGATTCTTGAAAGCTTTCATTGCAATCGTTAATCCAGCATCATTGTTCTCTCAGGCTGTTCTGTGACCCGACAGGCTGGGAGAACAATATTGCTGAATATAATTGGCATATGTCAGCAAAATATAATTAGTAACAAGCCTCTTTCTGAAATGCTCTTTTTGTTGGTTTAAAAAAAGTTGAAGATTTCCTCTTGGATTAAATTATAGCTTGGATTTCTCTCTCATTTGATTTTGGTAGGGCTTTAAAAAAAAAGGATGAATTAATTTAAATTTTGATTCAAGGGGTATGTGTTGATTTCTTGTGCTGTGCAAACACTGTGAAGGGTTTTCTTTTCCGTCAACAGGTTTTTGTTTCGATTTGGGGTATGAGAGCTTTGCATAGGGAATGTGGGACAGTGTATTATCAAGTGCTACCATAAATACCCAGCATAAATCCACCTTCCCCCACATTTTGAGGTTTGGAATAGGTTCAGTGGTGGGTCATTTCTCAGGTTATGAAAAATCTTTCTCCACGTCAGACTCTCAAACAGCAATTTCCTGCTTGATAGTTACTAACACCAAAGACTCAGAACTCTCTCTTTAGAGGGTGTTTGAATTGTTTATCCAGCACCTCCTCTTTGTGTAAGTCCAAGAGTATTATGGCTAATGTTAGTCAGGGGGAAAATACGTTTCTATTGTCTTTCAACTACCAGTACGAGACAGAAGATGGATACTATTCACTCTTAGAGAAGTTTGGAGGAAAAAAATTATGATGCAATGTGTAATTTTTTTCAATGGGAGCTGAAAAATATTTGCCAACTTATTCTTTTTGTGGAAAAAGAATTTTCAGAATTTCTTCAGAACCCAGAGGTGGAATGAAATGTCATTTTTTAATGAAAGGTTGCTTTGGAATTATATTTAGAAGTGTAATTTCTCCTGGGGATGTGGTGATTTTGTAGTCAAAGCCATGTCTGGGTGAGGGTTCCTAGATGACCCCGGCCCTTGAGCAAGAAAGGTGCAAAACATGCCCAGCATCCACACTGGCCAACAGCTGTGCTAGAGATCATGGAGTGCTCCACATGGAAGGGAAGGCTCAGCTGCATCCTCCTTACTAAGCTATTTCTCTCACATCCTCAAAATTCAACCCTCTCCTCACTCATACTCCCCACAGGCCGGAGGTTCCCAGACATTGTCCTGACTCCTAATCAGGGTGTTCCCCATTCTTCCGGCCTACCACTTCCTCCCTTCCTTTTCTTCTCCTGGGTCTTGAGGTTCTGGTGAGGATGGTCCCCATTTCTCTGCCTCACAAATCACAGCCATCCAGCATTTGTGTTCTTTGTCTTAGGCACCATCATCACCTTTACTACTCAGAGATCATTTTAAACACTGAACAGATCTGCATATAAAATGGATTTCAAGGGTGGGTGAGACAGGATAGGAAACAGATCTGCCAGGGTACACATGGATAATCCATTTTAAGTCTTATGGGCAACAACAGTGGAAGTAATCGTCTGATCTTTAAAGTTATGCTCTGGAATACAACCTGTTTAGTGGAAATAGTTGAGTTTGGATAAAGGTCTGGAAAACCATGAAAATAATCACAATTCTTCAAAGGAGACTTAGAGGTAAAGGCCATCAACAATTCTACTTTTTTCACACATATTTATCCATAAGAAATAATACAGACAGAGCCGAATGAGCTTGTTGCAAATAAGCAGGCTTCCCCAGAGAAGTGTAATGTCATAGCAAACTTAGCAGATCAAGTGCTAATGAAGTCTAGGTTAGAGGAAAATTTCGTATTTGCCAACTGAATTTCCAAAACAGATGAAACCAGAGGATTACTATTTGCCATTACCAAAAGATTATCTGCTTTATTAAAGGATTTTCAGTAGCTTCAACTTAAAGCCAATGTTTCTTTTTTTCTTAAATATTAGGTATGAGTTTTTCAAAATAATAGCTCATATAGGATTTTTCAATGATGCAGATTGATAGAATGGGAAGGAAACTGAACCTCAAGGGAAGAGACATTATGACAGGGCAAGACACTAAATCTTGGCAGGCTTCAGTTTGCTCATCTGTAAAATGGGTCAGTGATTTATAATCAGTACTATGTGGAAGTAGAGGTCATAAGAGGCTCAACGTCATGGCTCCTAAGTGTTTTTTCCCTCTTACTTACTTATTTAATTTTTGATTTGTCCATGATTTTTTGTTTATCTTTTCTATTCCTTTCCTATCTTTTACCTCTTCTCTTCTCTTCTCTTCTCTTCTCCCTTCTTTTCTTTTCATTCCAAGTTCCATTGCTAAAAATAAATTTGGAAATCCTTATTCTAGAAATACTCAAGAGAAGCAGCATTGCATATCAAGGAAGGCAGATTTTAAACAGGCAAACCTGATTGGAATCTTATCCATGACTCAGATGTAGTTGGGGAAGATAAGAACTGGAGTCAAGAGGTGTATTTTAGAAAGATAGTCTTGGTAGAACTATGAAGGATGGGTTTGAAGGAAAAGGACAGAAGCAAGGAAAGTATTTAGGGCATTTTTGAAATTGTCTAGATGAATCCAACTCAGGCAATGGCAATAGAGGCTGAGTTGAAAGTATAGATATAAGAAATAGTAAGTTAGAATCTATAAAAATTACTGTAAAATTGTATAAGATAAGGAAGTAATCTAGAACAACTCTGCTTTCTCATGACATCATCCGAGATGGGAAATATTGAGAGGAGAACTTTTGAAAAGAATGAATGAGGAGTTCAGGCTTGTGCACACAGAGTCTAATGGAGAAACTGGATATACTTATGAGGGCTTGGAGTATGCAGGTAAGACATGTATAATATAGGGAGATATTGAAATGTTTTATGCATGCAAATGTAGACATTATTAGAAACCATGGCAAAGAACAGTTTTCATAAGGAAAAGATCTGTGAGCAAATTAAGCCCGAAGGCCCTCAAGTGTCTGTTGTGTATAATGAGTTTATTTCATTCTTTTGCATCTAAATGTTTTTATTAGCTGTATACTATCTTGGATGTATTAAAAGTAGTCATTAAATTGTTGTGTGTCTGTTGTATAGTAAGAAACCCCCTAGATAAGAAAGTTACTATTAAAAAAACCAAAATTCAAAACCCTGAAGGGGATGAGTGGTACCTTGAGGATCTCACAGTACAGTGTGTGAAACAAACCTACTAACAGGTAATTCTAACTAAGATACATTAAGGCAATGCCATGATTTGTGTGCCTGTAGCCGTAGCACTGTGATGATGATCCCCTCAGATCTCGGAAGGTAAGCAGGGTAAGGCCTGGTTAGTAGTTGGATGGGAGACCGCCTGGGAACACCAAGTGCTGCAGGCTTGGGAGAAGGACTTGGCAACCCACTCCCAAAAAACAACCAGCCATTGAAAACCTTATAAATAGCACAGAAACACTAACCATAGTGTTTTGCCTGTTGTATGTAGGGTTCATATGACTCGGACATGGAGTTGATGACATTGTATCTTGAGTATACCCAAAAGGTCCATGTGTTAAAGGCTTGGTTGGCTGCCTTAGGCATTATTGGGAGGTAATGGAAGCTTTAGGAGGTGATGTGTAGTGGAAAGAAGGTAGGTCACTGGCCCTTAAGGGCACATGCTCTTAGAAGGGATATTGGGACTGTGGTCCCCCTTCTCTCTCTCTTTTTCTTTACTCTCTGGCCACCATGAGGTGAGCAGATTGCTCTGCTGTGTACTCCTGCAATGAGGTACGGTGCTGCCACAGGCCCAAAGGCAATGGGACCAAATAATCATGGACCAAAACCTCTGAAATCATGAGATAAAACTTTACCACTTTTTAAGTTGATTACCTCAAGTATTCTATTACAGTAATGGAAAACTAACACAAGTAGCAACACAAGTCAGCTACTGGTCTTAATGTTGGTCACAGTCTTCTCTGTCTTTGACTCTCTCTCTTTCTCACCCTCTCTTTCTCTCTCTCCCTCCCTTCATCTCTGTTACCCTCCCTCAGTTTTTGTCTTTCTTCTATCTTGTCTTCTTTATCCATAGGCCACTCTTCATATCTCCCAGTAGTTTCAGGATGTTATTGTCTTTAACTTAGCAAACAAAGTGGTGAAAAGACATGTTTCTCACCAGTTCCAAGGAAAGTTCCTGAAATAATTCATGGTAGCCTGGTTTAGGGCCTGTACCCTTTCCTAACAATTCCTGAACCCATAGAAATAGACTGTGACAATTACCCAGGCCTGTGTCATGAGTTGCTTAAGGAGGGGCACAAATTCCAGCAGAACCACCTAGACTGGAAGTAGCAGGAGGGAGATGCTCACCTAAAGTAGGAAAGAGGAAGTTATATCAACAGCAAACCTGATCAATGTTCCCTAACAGCACAAGGAACCCGTGATTGACATTGCCTGAAGGGGTCGAAGAAACCTGCCTGAGGGGCCGAGCAGGATGGGTTGAACAGGATTTCATGGAGGTCAGGTAGCAGTATTTACAATGGTGACCATTCTCCAGGAGGATGATGAGGGTAATTGTACATCTCTAATCTTGAGCTAAACATGGAAGAGACCAAGACCAAAAGCCAACTTCAAATATCATAAAGATCGACCTTCAACTACAAAGAGTGATGAAGTATGCCCCTTTGCACCCTTATCTTTGGGCTCTGAAACTTTGAAAACATGAATTACAAATGATATCGCACTCATAATTCTGAAAAAGGGGAACAGAGGAAAGCTTTGTCTTTGAAATGGCAAAGGAAAGTAGCTTTCAAGTAGTTAGGAGATCGAATTCTGGACTGAGAACAAAGATTCCTGAGTGAAGAGAATATCATAGTCTACTCTAGCAAAAGTTTATGTGGGGACACTTCTCAAAAACTGAGAAGAGGGGAGAGTGGAGGAGAGTAGTAGATTACTTTAAATTTATAAAAGACCAAGTTTCTGCATGTGGAAGAATAATCTGAGAGCAGACAGAAGGATAATACAAAACAAAACAAAATTTATTCTGAGGTACAGAGGGTGTCCCTTAAAGAAAATGAAGATTTTACATGAGAAAAGATGGAATTATTAAGAAAGTTCTTAAAAATACATACAAATAACTCCCAAAGAAAGCTACATTATTTCTTCTCACTGTTTGTGAGTTTCTCATTCTTGTTTCCATTGAGAAAAAATAATAAGAGAATTTTCTACCTTCCTCATTCAAAAAACTTCAATTTGAAATAAGAAATTGGAATTATTTGATGCTTATCAGGTCAAATGGTTTGTAGCAAATGTACTTGAGGACATGTTTTTGGGTGTCAAATTGTTGAAGTAGTAAGTAAATAATTTAGTAATAATGTAGTAATTATGAAGTAATAAATAATTTGTTGAAGTAATAAAATCATTTAGGAGTATGTTAATTTTGTACAATGATTAATATTTTTATAGAGAATATGTAGGTACAAAAAATAAGTACAGGTTATTACATTTAAGCAGTTTAAAATAAAAACAGTTGAGAGGGTCTCTATTGCTGAGTCGTGAGTTTACTATGATGGACAATTTTTCAATAGATTAATCTCAAATCCCATATTTGAAAATCAGTTTTTAATAACCTATAAATAGAAAATTGATTTGTACTACAAAATCTAGTCATCCATTTACTTCTTAATCAGCCATTCAACTATATTTCTAGTAATCCTTTGTGCCAGGCATTTTGAAAAGTGCTGGGAAAGAAGAATCAATGAAACAAAGCCTCTGATTTTGAGGAACTCACAGTCTGCTGAGAGGGCTAGATGTATAAACAAGTAATTACAATCCTTCATCCATGCCTGAGGCGTTTGCTCAGCTTTGTTTCCAGTGACAAACAGTAAGACGGTTTGGTCCTAATAACACGTTACATTTTCTTTTAAAAGTCAGTGTGCACTGTACTTTTAAGCGGGTGCTTTTAAGCGGGTGTTGGCACTGCTTCAGTGGGTTTCTTTGGGTCTGCAGAAAGGCCTGGAACAAAACTTGAGAATGAGCAGCCCACACTCTTCCCACATAACTTCACATCTACTCCACCTTATAAAAGTATGATCCTGACTATGTCCTCACTAAAGCAAGAGCAGAGCTACAGAAAAGGAAAAGAAATAAAGCAAAAAGGAGCAAGAAACCAAGGATTAAACATAGAAAGAACACAGGAGCATTTCAAAAGCTGTTTCAAGGCAGTAAGCTGAAGGGCTTGGTTAGTGCTGATTCTGGAATAGAAATCTTGAGCACACAATCTTGAAGTTATTATGGGAAAACTGAAGGGCAGCCAGTAAAGAAAATCCATTTTTCATTTATGAGGGTAAAATGAAGCAAGATTTCATCTCTAGCCTGCATTAATAGAAATCCAATATTCAGATCATGGGAAATAAAGTTATGTCCATTTCTGAGCAGCACAATTGTACTGGGACATTGACAAATTCTCTTGAATAGAGAATAAAAACATTAAGAAACTTCTAAGTTATCTTCAAATTCCAATGGTTAGAGTGTAAGTTAGAGTTTATCACATAGGATAAATACGGTCTCCAAATAAAAGAAAGGAAAACAAACACGTTCCTCCTCCCCTCTTCTTTATGTGAAAGAATTCAATACATCTTATTAAAAGAAATATTCATGTGATTTTTGTACTTAAATGCCATCCTAGGTGACTTATTTCCTTGTGAAGACTTAAGCCAGCAGACAACAGAAATCTAAAGGCCTAGACATGGAATAGAACAGGAAAGAATTTTGAAGAATGTGGAAATAATTACTTTTCTTTGATGTGTATTTCTTCCAGCAGAATGAAGCACTAGCATTGAGTGGTACATATGATTTTTGGCTCAGCCATTTCATCCTTACTATTATGTCATAAGCAAACATTAAGGATATATGCAAAGTTTCCTGTAAGTGTTCATCACAGTGTTATTTACAGTAGTGAAAAAGTAAAAATAATCTGCATGCCAAATGTTGGAGAAAGTCTTAAATAAATTACCCAAATAAATGAAATGAATAAGTGAAATGGAATGCTATTGAGATAATATTGTTAAGTGAGATAAGTTAGATTGAAATTTGTAAACATGTTATTATTTTTGCATTATTTTATGTGCAAACAGGAAAGGAAAGGGCCAAAAGAATAATGTGGTAATTGTATGTGTCTTTCTCCAGGTAAAGTTACTATGGGTATTTCATTTTAATTTTCTTCCATTTTATTTTCTAAATTTATTCAATGAACTTGTATTGCCTTTGTAATAATGAAAATATATTTTAAATTTAACATAATCAATTTTGTTTTTAGGAT
Organism: Pedetes capensis; assembly: GCA_007922755.1. Classification (NCBI taxonomy): domain Eukaryota; kingdom Metazoa; phylum Chordata; class Mammalia; order Rodentia; family Pedetidae; genus Pedetes; species Pedetes capensis. The sequence continues at coordinate 53,722 of VMDO01004492.1, read as the reverse complement.
GTAAAAGGCATACATACTTGTATGTTGTTGTTGTTAGGTGCCTTCGAGTCAGTGTCTGACTCATAGTGACCCCATGTACAACAGGCAAAACACTATGGTTAGTGTTTCTGTGCTATTTATAAGGTTTTCAATGGCTGATTGTTTTTTGGGATTGGATTGCCAGGTCCTTCTCCCAAGCCTGCAGCATCTGGTGTTCTCAGGCAGTCTCCCATCGAGCGACTAACCAGGCCCTGCTTACCTTCCGAGATCTGATGGGATTGGATGCCACAGTAGTATGGCTGCAGGCCACATATTTGTATAGACTAGTATATATTGTATTTACTCATCTATCTGTATCTATTTATAAGATTGTTGTTCGGTGCCATCAGTGGAGTCTGACTCATAGAGACCCTCATAAGGTTTTTTCTTTCTTTTTTTCTTGGAAAATTTTAATGTACAACTTAATGTGTTTCATTCTGACATGCATTTCATTGACATTTCCATATATGCATTTTATTGTACATTGCACAGGTAATTTCCCCCTTACCCTCTTGTGCCCTTCCTCCCCCATCCCATTCCCCCACCAAAGGCCTCTTTCCACTTGCATATCTTTTTGTGGGAATATTTTTCTATATATCCTTGGATCCCAATTATGTTTAAGGTTGAAACTTTTTCTGTAGTGATCTATCTTTTTACATGGTCAGTAATATTACATGAATTTTCTAGCCCATTTGTATTATTACTATCCTTCCTCGTAAGGTTTTCAGTGGCTGATTGTTTCTGGATTCCTTCAGAAGTGGAGATATATGGATACCTATATACACACACACATACATGTATATGCATATATACACACATGTATATGAATATATACACATACACACACATACACACACACTGAAACGATCAGCCATTGAAAACTCCATGAGTGTCCATATGAGCGGTCAGACCTGACTAGAAGGCACCTAACTGTATATATATATATATATATATATACACACACACACACACACACATATACATACACATATATATATACATACCCCACATATATACATATATGAATATATATGTTATTTGACCCCCAGCATCACAAAAATGGGGAAGGACCTGGCAGCCCATTCCTGAAACAATTAGCCATTGAGAGCCCTATGAATATCAAAGAAGCACTGACAGTGCTGGGTATGGCAGGAGTGTTTCGTTTTGTTATACATAGGGTAACTATGAGTTGGACTCCACTTGATGGCACCTAAAAATAACAATAATATATTGCATAAAGACATATATGCAAATAAAGACAGAGCTTCAGTCTATTCTCCTTATGTTCCATCTGTAATCTACCTCCAGGTGTGGTTAATCCAATGTTCTAACAAAACTGACATTCTTCAATTCCTCATACATACATGCTTATTCCCATTTAGGACCATTAACTGAGCTCATCACTTTTCTTTAAATGCTTTCCGAAATCTTCATGATTGTCCTATTCTCATCTTTCAGGGCTTCATTTGTGTTCTCTTTATAAAGAGGAGCTGATTTTCTTTCTTCTAGTGGTTTTTCCTCAGTTTCTGTCTGTGTCATCTTTGTTTATTTTTCTCAGGGTATATAGATCACAATCTGTAGTTTTCTTGCTTATTCCTTTTTGTATTTGATAAGTGTCTGCCTCCTCTTCTAAGTAAGCTCTGTGAAAGCAAAGACCTAATCAGTTATCATTCTATCTCCACCATCTACCATAGGGCCTGCTATATGGTGAATGTAGAATGAATTACCCTTGAAAACATTTTAGCAAGGGAGGAAAACATTAAGACTTTTATCTGAAAAGCTGGACAAGCAATGTTGGGTAAAGATAAGGTTATTTCAATGTTTAATCAATAGAATATATACTATATACATATGTTATTGTTGTTAGGTACTGTTGAGTTGAGTCTGACTCATAGTGCCCTATGCACAGCAGAACAAAATACGCCCCTGGCACTGTGCCATGCCCAGCACTGTCAGTGTTTCTGTGCTATTCATAGAGTTTTCAATGGTTGCTTGTTTTTTCTTTTGGTGGGGAATTGGTCTGGGAGTGCACTGCCAGGTCCTTTTCCTATTTTTGAGGTGGTAGAGATTGAACCCAGGGTCTCAGAGAGCACAGAGCATCATTTTACCAACCACCTGAGCTAAACCCCAGCCTGAGATATACACATATACTCACATATATGTACACAGACAAACTCACATATGTACACACAATATTATAACTTACACATTTTAAACATGGTGCATGCAATATGTGTGTGCGCACCTCCGCCCCGCCCACAGTAATATACAAATTTTGATATCCAAGTAGAAAGGAGAGTATAATGAACTCACTCCCATGGTTTGCCAACCAGCTCCAGAAGTAATCAATTTATGATTAATCTTGTTTCATAAACACAATCCCTCACTTCTCTCTCTATCTGGATTGTTTTAAATTATAGATATTGTGTCAATTTTTCTATAATTTTAATATACACTCTAAAAATTAAAATAATCATAAGTCTATTATTTAACCTAAAATTAACAATAATTCACTAATATCTTAAGTATATGCTATTTTTACCATGTATATTTGAAATGTTTTTCTTCATGAAAAGCATTTGCTCTTGAACACTCCTCTAGATCCCTTCTTGTTTTGAAATTAACCTATAATTTTCATTTTTCATATATAGAGGGGATATCTTTGTTCTTAACTGGAATAATTTTTTAGTTTTCAAGTTGCCTTGGGATTAAGATAAACAAACAGTCTTTCCTATGTATTATTTCTGTTTTTTGGACTGCGGTGTTTTCCCATGAATGTTTTTATCCCTCTCAGTCTTATTTTGTTAATCTGCAAACAGATGATACATTGCTTTCAAAGAGTAAATGATCCTGAAAACTCTTGTTCTAATGAGTAGTCTGAATTTGTAGATAATCAGTAAGTATCTGTTGATTTTATTTTATGCAGGTTTGGATTGTAGATAGCATAGTTTTGCTAGTAATTTAGTAGTTCTACATAAAAGAAACCTCAAGTTCATTATCTAAGAGTAAGCTTGCTTTTTATTTCTCCCCCACAATCTGCTAAAATAGTTATTTCTTTTCATTCTATAATTTTGGGCTGGGGTTTAGCTCAGTTGGTAGAGCACTACTCTGCAGTCTCTGAGGTCCAGGGTTCAATTCCCAGCACCACAAAAGTGGAAGAAGGACATGGCAATCCACTCCCGAGACAATCCCCAATCAATCAGCCATTGAAAGCCCTATGAGGGTCACTATGAGTTGGACATGACTAGACAGCACCTAACAACAACAACAACAACAACAACAACAACTATAACCTTAGGAAGGTCCACATTCATAAGATAATTTGAGATAATATTGAGTAATTTCTTCCATCATAAATTAGTAATAAAGACAAGGAAAACATGTATTCTTCACAAGTTTGCTATACACTAACAGAAAGGCACAATTTGTTGCCAAAATGGGAAATTCAAGTGAATTGCTGTAGATATGGCATCTTTATCTGTGCCAAGTTTCTAGTTGTTATTAAATTAGTTTCTTGGCCTTCACATCTCAGGATGCTGAGCTGAAAAGTGGGAGTGTGCCCATTTGTGGTTCATTTGTCTGGTGAATAAGAGTATGCTAACTCACCTTTGCCTCCTCCTGTACCACTGTGGTGTCTGATCCCATCAGATCTTAGAAACTAAGCAGGGTCATTAAAACAGGGTTGGGCCTGCTTAGTACTTGGATGGGAGATCATCTGAGAACACCAGGTACTGTAGGCTTGGGAGAGCGACCTGGCAACCCACTTCCAAAAAAAAAAAAAAAAAACAAAAAACAATCTGCCATTGAAAACCCTATGAATAAAAGAGAAGCAGTAACAATACTGTTTCGCCTGTTGTATGTAGGGTCACTATGAGTTGGATAGCAACTCAATGGCACCTAACAACAACAATAACAACAAGCAGGGTCAGGCCTGGTTAGTACTTGGATGGGAGACCACCTGGGAACAGCAGGTGCTGTAGGCTTGGGAGAAGGACCTGGAAACCCACTCCCCCCAAAAATCAGCCATTGTAAACTCTATGAATAGCAGAGAAGCACTGACAATATTGTTTTGCCTTTTGTACAGAGGGTCACTATGAGTCATACACTGACACAATGGCACCTAGTAACAACTCACCCTTACCAGATACATCCAAAAATATACAATAGATAGCCACCAAAAGGGCCACCAAGGCTAGTCTTTCTTTCCCCATTTTAAATATTGCATTCCATCTATATAACATTGTTACATATTCATCATCCAGCCCCAGACTAGTAGATGAAGGACTGGTAAGAGCATCCCTGGAGACCTGGAGATTTGACTCTGGTTTTAATGGTATATTATTCTAAGGATTTGCACATTTATTGACCTCAATGCTAGGGAGGTCAACATAATAATGCAGTGTGTATTGATTTTGTTCAATTCAGGAATTGCTCATTTATTGCTTATATTTATGTAAATAAAGCACTAGTCTTTCATCTTCCAATTACAACATGTTACTGAATTAATGTGATTAAAGATGAAGTTGGACTGATGTTAACAGGGCTTTTGTTTCTGTCACAAAGTGCAAAGGAACAATCATGTAAAATTAATACATTCCTAAATCAGTTAATATGCATTCCAGGATCAGTTACTATTACCCCACATCTTTTTTTATTGTCAAGTCAATTTTATGCTAAAATACTTTGAAAGCTTTTTTTAAAATCCTGGGCTTCCCTTCCTTGCCAAACCCTGTTGTATGCTGCATCTTTAAATTCTGTTATGTAGTGGATTTTTCTATAAATGAGGACATGATATCTTTGAGAAGAGCAAGGTTATTAGGAATTTGGTATCAGAAGTGTTTTGAACAGATGTCTGTTATTTTTATTGAAATATTTTCAGCTATCTGTTTTTCTTAACATGGTAATAAAAATGATTGTGTATGAAGTGGGAATTATGAGTTCATACATTTGGCAACCTAACTCCTTTTTTCTAGGTAATTGCGTTGTTGCCTAAGCTTGAAATCACTTTTTGGAACCAATCATATAGAAGACACACAACTATGACTCCAAAGATAAAATCTTTTTTCTGTCCTTAATGGAGGAGGGAGAAATTAAGTTAGGAATGTAAAGAGTTGTTTAGATTTTGCTCTAATTTACCTACCAGAACAGTCTTGGTCACTAAAGTATAAGAAAACATATGTTGTACTGATAATTGGTTTGATATCTTGCCTTTTAGTATTGCTGATACACAAATCATCACCCTGAAGCATCGTAATAACAAAGGGCTTCTGGTATCTGTTTCAGCTCATCACTGATCCGTTCAGTATAAAAATAAATTAAGGAGTGCATTCTGTATGACAGCATTTTATGGAAAATACAGTATGGTTGATACTATGATCTATTTCTTAAACTTATCAAACTACACCACCACCAGCAGACATTTACTGTGGGGACAAGAGATTCATTCATAAACACTCCCTTTGGCTGCCAGGTAAGGAATATCCAAGAACTGACTGCAGCATAGCATTTAAGGGCATCAGTGTGGGACAAAAAATGAATATAGAAGAGATGGAATCACTGGGTATTGAACAGCGGGGAAGGAAATGATTTGTGCTGCCTGCTGACATATAAAGGCATATTATGCACAATAAGAACAGCTTAGTTCCCTCAGCTCTGTGGCTTATGACACTCTAGAACTGAAGGTACATAACATGCAGGATAAGTTTATCTTCCAGCATGGCCTGGGCAATTATTTTCTATTGATTTTTTGAAAGTTTTGTCTTATATGTCAGCATTTTGTTGGCAAACTTCACAACGTAATCCAATCAAGTCAGTGCAGAGATGAGTGTGGGGAGAGATAAACCCTTCGTGAGTGAGTCCTTTGCGTGGCCTGTAGGTTGCCTCTCCACATTAAGAAACCTCTCGTCTCTGTGCCTTCTCGCCAGGGGAATTGTAATCTTGGGGAATCCCTGCGCCTGATTGAGGCTCTCCTCCCAATGGTACACTTTTGACCTCTGTATTGATTCTGTTCTCTCATCAAAAGCACTGATGTAATTCTATGTGCTGGGATCATGCCGTGATTTGCATTTAGGAGCTGCAACTGTGCGCTGACCCCAAACCATTTCATCAGGATGAAAGTGGACCAAATGGCAGATGCGTTTCCCCATAATATTAAAGTCTATTGTGCCATTTGGTGGGTTTCTTTATTGTATATAGAAAAAGGGCATATTCTGCCTGCTCTGGATTTTGATTTAATTCCAACTAGGAATTGGGAAGTTCTTTAAAACATAACAGGGATCAAAGGGGATTTTGTTTATTTCCACATTCAGGCCAGTTAATAGCATTCCAATTTTTTAAAGCTTAACACAAAATAATAAAAGTGTTTGAATATGTTTTCAAAAACTCTAGTAATTCAAAAAGTATTTTATTATTTTAGTTTATTTTCAGTGTTTTCTTACTAATATAGAAGTCGAGAATTCTGGTGGCTATCTACCTACATATACTAAATAAAAACACTATTCAGTAATTCCATGAAGAAAATGGTAAAATGCTATTAGTAAATTCACTAAAATATAAATGTTAACCATTATGTTATTTTGTATTTTTCTCTTCCATCACCTCTTTTTCTTTTTCCTCTAGATCTCCCTCTTCTGCCTTCTTCAAACACAGTGGAAAATAGGGATGAATTGACTTTGCAAGCACAGGAGTCAAAAAAGAAGTTCACTGAAAATCAGTGTAAAGCTACAATTACCTGCATTATATTCACATTTTCTGTCTCTCCTTTAAGACCTATTCACTCTTATTTATTAATTCCAATCAACAAATATTTACAGAGCATTTAGATATAGGGGCTGGGAATTTGGTGATGTGCAGAATAGACATGGTTCCCCATGGAACTGATAGCTTAGATGGAAAGACAGCCAAGTGATTACACAAATAAATATGAATACAACAAGGAGGGAAAAGTGTATATTATTAGCTGATAATGGAAATTACTCTATGAGTGGCATCATAATTATTTGGGAAAAATACTGAAAAGAACTGGGGAGGTGGTAGAAACAACAATGCTGAAGGAGCTGGTGCAATTATTGTTAGAAAGCCAAGGAAGAGGTTTGTGAGTTGTCTTATGTGGAGGGAGGGAGAAGGGGCTCACAAAAGGGTAAAGAAAATTGCAAGTTGTTCTGAGATCCTTTAAATTCCTCAGTAGCTTGGTACAGTGGATCTTTCATGTAGCAACTGTACAGAGTTGTCTTTTGTATCCAAATCAGTGAGAGATTAAACCAAGATGACAGAGGCACAGAAGTACTATGGTGTTTATTAAATGCTATAGAATTAACAGAAAATATGGAGAATGCTCTGGATTTCACCAGCTAGGAATTTGGAGACTCAAGCCAATAGTCCATAATTTTTTATAAAAGAGTCTTCAATAAGTACTATGAAGATAAATGGCAGAAAATATAAAAGAATGTAACAAAGGTTCTAGCTTAGATTGAAGTGGGGACTGATATCAGACAAGACCTCCTCATTTTCTCAAATCTTAAAGGTGCTTGATTTCATTTCAAAAGGAGAATTGGATCCCTTAATGAGGAACTCATTACAAAAATATCTGAGTTTACAAATATGTTAAGAAAATACTGATAATGATTTAGATAATATGGCACATTTATGATGCACTTTTGCTTGAGTTGTCTTAATGGATCCTCAAAGAAATCCTGTGAGAAAAGATGGTGTCATATTCAGAGTAAGTATTAGACTTCACAAGAACTGAAATTCACATGGTGGCTTGCTTGAAGCAAAGAGCTCGAATCCAGGTCTTATTGTGGTAAATTCTCTGCACTTTCCACTACCTGTATGTAACACAGTATTTAAAGTTTTGAAAATATTTGACAGTGCTTTCTCTTTAGTCATCTATTCCAATAAACATAAAAGAGAAAAAGTGCTTAATTTTTTTCAAAATTACACTTTATTAAAATTTCCAGAAATATATGTATTGCATACTTGTCTAGAGACAGTACAACGGCCACTAGAAGATTGAAAGGGGTTTCAGCCAGGCCGCCCCATATGTTTCTCCTTGGCCAGGAAGCAGCAAGAGAGGGGATGGATCTTTACTGGAAGAGGGAAAAATCTCTAAATTCTTGAGAAGCCAGACTAAAAATAGCAGCAGTATTCTGGGGAAATAGCAGGGCCTTTGAAATATGCTCCTATGGAGAAAATGTTATTGTTAGGTGCTGTCGAGTTGAGTCCAACTCATAGAGACCTTATGTGCAACAGAACAAAATACCCCCAAACACTGTGCCATGCCCACCACTATGTCAGTGCTTCTCTGCTATTTACAGGGTTTTTGGTGGCTGATTGTTTCTGGATTGTTTCAGGAGTGGACTGCAGGTTCCCTCTCCCATTTTTGTGGTGCTGAGGATCAAACCCAGAGCCTTAGAGAGTGCAGAGCAGCACCCATTGAACTAAACCCCAGCCCCCTTATGGAGAAATATTAGGCTGTAATGAAATAATCTCCCTATTGTTGACTTTTCTCTTGGGGGATGGTGGTTTAGGATGTTCTGACCAATCCCCTGTCCCTTCCTTCATATTCTTGTGATTAATATATTATGATGCAGGCTCCATTTTATGAATCGTAATTGACAGCATGATTGTTATTAATCAATATTAAAATCAGTAATTAGATAACAGATACCTGACTGGACACTCTATAAGTAGAAGATGAAGTTTAGCTAAGTTTAAGACATGTGCATCATTCATTTTTTATCGTTTATTATCTGTAGTTAGCAGCTAAATGACTGAGTTTGGATTTTGAAGCATCTGGTTTAAAACCCAGCATTGCCACTTCATCAGTGATCTGACCTGGGCAAATGATTTACTTTTCTATGCTTCAGGTTCATCACCCATAAAATGTGGTTGATAACTAATAAAATATTTTTGCAGAAAAAATTACATTGCATATATGAAAAAAATCAGTGCAGGCCTTTTTTTCCCTGTTTATTTTATTCATTGGGGAGATGAACAAAATAAATTAGGGCTGATCTTAGAGGGCCCAGGGTACAGTATGGATGGATGGGACCAAGAAAGGATGTTGTTAGCAGTTCCCTCCAGTCTTTAATCCTGGGATAAAGGTCACCTGCATATAAAGATGCTGTGGTCTTTCCTTGTCTGTGAACTTTTATGTTGCTCTTTGCTTATGTTCTTTTTTTTGTGGGAGTTAAACATTTTGAAGCTTTGATTAGAAACGAAAGGCAAAACCTATAATTTTAGACCCTAGGCAATTTTTTTGAGGTACCAGGGAGCTGAACCCAAGGTTTTGCACATACTTTGCAAATATTCTACTACTGAGCTGCATCCCCAGTCCCTTTTTATTTTTTATCTTGTGACAGGGTATTGATAAATTCCATAGGTTGCCTTTGGCCTTGAATTTGTGATCCTTCTACCTCTACCTCCCAAGTTGCTGGGATTACAGCCATGTGCCACTGCACCTGGATTCCTCCACCTTCTTTATTTATCTTGAGGCCATGTGTCCCTAATGTTCTTGTTCATTAAATCTACCAGAGTGTTCTTCAGAAAGTCAAAGTCCACCTTTGCATAGAGATGATGGAGTCTAATGAAATTGCTTCAGTGTGGTAGGAAGTACTTGCAAGGAAAAAGTGGATGTTTTTATTCAGAAGCACCAATTTAACCTTTTCTCCATGGGAACTCTGTAGGATTCTTTGAAGCTTCTCATGCTACATGTAAACTAGACACATTTAATCATTATTTCTAATGAGGATAGTGTTGGTTGTTAAGTTAGCTGGGTGCAGTATCTAATTACTGTAGTCTGCAATACTGGTGACCCAGGAAGTGGAGGTAGGATTGTGAGTTTGAGGACATAGGCAGCCTGGGTAATTTAGCAAGACTCTAACTCAAAATAAAAATACAATCTGAATTTGAGATGCAGCACAACAGCAGAACACTTGCAAGGTATGTGCAAAGTCCTGGATTCAACCCATAAGTACTGGGAAAAAAAAAAAAAAAGAAAGGAAAGGAAAGGAAAGAGAAGAAAAGGGAAAAGAAAAGAAGATGTTACATTGGCATCTCACCTCATATTGCCTCATCTCAAATACTGATTATAGCATGTAGACAATGGACACGGGTTATGAGTACTTTGGATATTGAAGTTAAGAACTTTTAAGCTAGAAAAGATAAAGCTTTTTGAATCTTAAGTTCAGTGTCTTTTTCTATTGGTTAATTTGTTTTACTTTCAGTTTAGAAGTCCCTTGCATGTTGATCGTCATCTGTCTTGCTTAGATTCACTTACAGAAGGAAGAAAAATGGTCTAAAACATATTTTGTACATTGGAAAACATTACTTTTGACAATCAAGTGTCTGCTAAGTACTTTTTGATGTTGCTGCTAAGAGGTAAGGGCCATGTCTATTGAAATCAGTTTATTCTGAAGCTGGATAGATGTCAACATTTCATGCATCAATTCTTGTCAGGATGAAATACAAAAGATTAGAATATATAGTAAAGATTGTAGCTCTTATCCAAGATGAAAATCTTTCAGGTATTTTAATGATAAAAACAATTGAAAGGTATCCAGTATTTTATATGCCACATAGTCATTGCAGTATGTAGTCTGCACTAGTTTATGGTGTCAAAACCTTATTTGCCAGGATTTCTATTATGTGCTATAAAATTGTACCCACATGAAGGGACTAGGTTTATGATTATTTTTAGGACTAAACATGTAAGTATACATGTATAATATAAGATAAGAATTCTCTGCAATTCAGTAATGATTGCCTTTGTTTTTGGTAAGGTAAAACATTGATACCATGTAGCATTTATACAGTTAATTTTAAAAATTCCATAGGGGGATCTGAATCATCTCTTTGGTCAGCCTAGTCAGATGAAAAGTCTGTTCCAGGTCACAGTGCTAGTTCCTTGTCACAAGAATGAGAAAAGTAATCCATGGATGGTAAGAAAATATTGGCTCTATGGAAGCCTAAATGGTGAAAGTCAAGGGCACACACCAATGGATACCTTAAGCATAGTGGGAGCGATACCCCTTGGGTGTGGACATCTGCCTACCACTCTGTCTCAGCCCATTGTGCACAGTCATTTCAGCGGTTTGGGCTTAGTCTATGGAGCATGAACATTTGGCTTTCACCTCCAAGCTGTAGGAAGAGCTCCATCCCATTCTCACCTGAGAGGAGGTCAGCATCACTAATCCAGCAATGTCATGATTTGGTCTTTTTTTCTTGTATTTTTCAAGTGAATATATATAAAGGAGGGCTGGGATTTAGCTCAGTTGGTAGAGCGCTGCGCTGCAGTCTCTGAGGTCCCGAGTTCGATTCCCAGCACCACAAAAATGGGAGAAGGACCTGGCAATCCACTCCCAAGGCAATCCCGAAACAGTCAGCCATTGAAAACCCTATGAGGGTTGCTATGAGTCGGATACCGACTTGACGGCACCTAACAACAACAACAACATATATAAAGGATCTATTAAATAGAAATAGTCTGCCCACATCTGTGTGTTACCAATAAGTAATTTTTCCAGGATGAGTAATCATGTCTATGGAGTCTTTAGCCTTATCCTCCCTTGCATTTTCAATACATTCACAAATGGTTATTTTCCTGCAGTTTGGTTTCTGCTACATCAGTGTATGGAGAAGCTGAACATTTCAACCTAGTGACAGGTGATGCATTTGATTGTTTGCTGATGGTGATTTGGAATATTGATGCTTTAGAAAAATAACTACATCAAACAGGCAATCTACACAGCTCACAAACTACACAAACAGCATTGATATAAATAAAGTGTCAACCGGGTGCTGCAGCTTTGTGCAGAATCATTTTCAAATTTTCCCTTTTGAATTATTAAATAGACCATGTCAGAACAACTCTGATTATTATCCAATCCATATGCTTCAACACCAACCTTTTATGTAATACCAAGCAACTGCAGTGATCAATTGGACCAATCATGAATGCTCCTTCATTCTGGAAATGATTCAAGCACTTCACCACACTGCAGCCTCTTATGCAGATATGGAAACACCTGCTGTATTGCTTATAGGAGAGGCCACGGCTCTATTTGCCTTTAGGAATGTGTCCAGTCTGTGAAAATACATTTAATTCCTTATCAAGAAATTTAAGTTTATACCCATCTTTTTGCAATTTTAAAGCTGTTTAGGTAGTTAGATGTGACATTACTGTCCAGCTATACCTCCACACTACAAAATTAAGTACATAACCTGTATTATAAATAAAAGTGATAAGGCATCTTTCTGAAAATTGTTGTTTGAAAGTAAAATGCTATTCTTTGTACTTTAACAACTATAGTATCTACTGGAAGCAGAGACTGATGTGCAGGCATGTAGCCACATGTAATTTATAAAGTATGTACAATGATAATCTCTCACCTACACTAATAAACAGTTTATCTAGATAAATAACTCTTAGAATGAATGCTGTGGATGCCTTTAGGGTTTTAGACATTTAATTAAAATGGAACTATAATATTAACTCTCAGCTTTGGGATTTTAGCATCCCCTATTGAAAAGACCATTCTTTAGTCTGAGAACACATTTGTGATATTCATTGGGAATAAATATGAGGTTAGAGGTTTCTACTCCTCATGAAAATGAGGCTAAAAATACATAGTATAGAACTCTGAAGACAAAATGGTTTCTGGAGGATGCCTCTCTGCTCCCCTGGGTAGCTCCCTCCCAGCGCTTGGGTCTGAAAGCAGAATTCAGGGGGCCTATCTTATAATTACCAGAAAGTGGAGGTAGCACCTTTTCTCTAATACTTTTGCCATCCTCCTGGTGTGCTGGCACCACTCACAATGGCTGCTGTGTGGTTTTGCCTGCATGTGATTTTGACGTTGGACACAGGGAGGCAGGGCGAAGCAATGGCAGAGACCATGCTTAGGGAAGAGCCACCCCAGGCCCTGAAGCACACTGACTTACAGAATGCAGTGATTATAAGGGGCTCAATGACTGCCCACTTAACCCTAAAATACATCCAGAGCTCCAGTGTGAGAAGCATATTCATTATGACTCTTTAATTTTTCTACTGTCTCACTTAAAATTGATTTGGATTTTCTCTGAAGGAATGTTTCTAGGAAAAGACTTGTTCTGGTAATGCGACAAACTCTGACTCTTTAAATGCATGGATTACACATTGTACAAATATACCCTGTACACTTCTTTTGTTAGTTTTTGTTCTATTTCATAGGATTCAATTAAAATAGAGAAAAAGAAAAAGAAAAGAAAAAAAAAATAAAAGAAACCCCGAATCTTGTATTTTAATGCAATGGTAGTCTATTGTTGAACAAATTAATCTGGATATTTGTCCATGAGCTTGATAATACATGACATGCTGACAAAGCATGAAATTATTACTTTAAATGAATGTGGTGCAATGTTTCTTTTTGTTTGATTTTTTTTTTTTTACATAGCACACACAGTGTTTATGTAACAAGGTTTACAGGCTCTGTTGCAAGTGTTTAGATTTTCAGTACTCTTGAGAGACATAAGAAATGGTCTAAAGACTTAAGAAGAAATAATAGGTAAGGCATTACATTTCTAAAATAATCTTTAGTTCTATGGAAAATTCATTTTTCTCTGTGATTTCATTTTGGGATCTGGAAAATAGGGTATTTCCTAATGGGAGAACAGTTGTTCTGGGGCTTAATTGGTACAGTTTGTGAAGTAATTTCATAGGTTGGGAACAAAGATGCAATTCAAATAGGGAAATGTGAAACTATGTGTTGATGATAGAAACTAGAGGCAGGAGGTCAGATTGTGAGTGTGTGTGCGTACATGTGTGTGTGCACGTGTGCCCATGTGTGTGCATGTGCACGTTCATCATATCTGGAGACTTAAAACAGTGATAATCAAAATCAAACCATAGCTCTTATCATTTCTCATGGAAAAGAAATTTAGGCAGTGTGTTGTTAATAATCCATGTTAACAAGCACATTGCTTGTTTGCTTTTTCCTGCAGGTACATTTTAGCCATCAGTGTTGGTAAATAGTAGTCCAGAAAGGTGTGTTTTAGCATTTCAAGATCATCATCATGGAGGAAAGCAGGGAAAAGGGAAGTCTATGTATATATTTTTCTCTTGGGCAATGGAAATAAGCTCTTATGATTCCATAGCCTTTTAGCCTCTTTCCCCTCCCCCTATCATTTGATCACATTATTCACACAAAGAACCAATGAGCCGTTGTGCCATTACCTTAAAATCCTATATTAATGAGACAGCCACAGTTTTTAATCATTTGAGTTAAGCCTTGAATAGTCTGTTTGCTAATATGCATCCATTTAAAATGAGAACAAATGTTTTATTATCTTTCCTTTGCAAATAGTGAATAAAATGCTGACTTTTCTCTCTGTAAAGTTGTCAAATATTCTGAGGAAAGTATCTTCTTCTTATGGAGTTAATCTTATCTCTGAAAACATGGGTTAAAAAAATGTGTCCCAGAGAGACACCTAGGGAGGTAATGGTCCTGGCACTTTGTTTTTCTTACAAAATTTTTGTAAGAAATAAAGACATATAGAAGTAATGTGGTAAGTCAATCTCCATCATTTACCAAAATTTAGATAGTTTGAAATGGCATGTAAATAGTACCACAGCAATCGATACTAAGTATCTTCTGGAGATATAACTGTGTGAATATAAGGAAGAATTTTGTTTGTTTGTTTTTGCTTGACTTCTTTGTGGTAAATTTGCTTTTATTTATTACAATGGCTTATAAAAGCACTTTAAAGTTTATACAGTGACAGAATTGAACTTCTTATTTATTTTTAACTAATAACTATTTTCAAACTGAAAGTATGGCATCTTGAACATCTTGAGGCTATAGATATTGATATACTAGAATTAGAAAATTATACCATCTTATAAAATTCCTACACAGAAAGGCAGTATTGTATTCAATCTTTTGGAAATTGCCAAGCAAATTATCTGTGGACTAAATATTTTTTAAAATATAATTCTTTAATTCTTTCTTTGAGAAAAAAATCTAGTATTTGTTGGTATTCCATTGAAGAAGGTTTAAGTATTGAATTCTGAATGCTTCATACTTAACAAATACATAGGTTAAGCTATAAAATATTAATTTTAGAACAGGAGAAAAGATATCTTAAAATGCACTTTGGTCCTGTTTCTTTTTTTTTTTTTTTTTCTTTTTATTTTTTTTGGTCCTGTTTCTTTAATATGAAATTTTATTCACAAGAGAAATGCAAAGAAAAACTTCAGTAGAATAAAAGGGAAACATAGATGAGTGGATTTTAATGGCTAATAAACATACCATTCACTTTCATAGATTTATTGCATCTATATCACTAAATATATTAATTTAAGGACAAAATCAAGAACATATAGAGAATTTTCCTTGACTTGCGTTTCTCATTTCTTAGCAGACAATCTTTTATCTAAGACTGTTTTCAGTAGCACAGGTGAGCATTGTACTGGCATTTTTAAGAATTTTGGATCTCTGTAAAGCTAAATCTCAATATTTGGGTTTCCAAATGTTATGACAATGTTATTTCATTGTGCAGATGAAGAAAGTAAATTCTTGATCCACTTGAGGTCACATGGGACATAGGCTCAAGACGTTGTTTGGGAACACTAAATTCCAAATCTAGATCTTCACCTTAGAAAATTGACTAATCTCTTTGTTTTATTCTAACCTGGAACACACACTGCTACGCAGTCTCCCAACTCTGATCCTGACCTGTCACCTTATCCACAGACAGATGCCTTCTTACTAGAAAATGCTCCTATTGACTTCTTTTTTCTTATCATAATGGTGATTTCTGCACAATCAACGAACCAAGCATTAGATCTTACTAACAGACCAGGGCTGCCCAAACTGCAAAAATTTTGCTAAGTTCTCTCTGATACACTCTTCTATAGCAGCTAGTGTATTTTCCCAAAGTGGTTATTAGACATTTTATTTTAGTGACTGATTTTTTTCTTTAATTTTTGAAAAAAAAATTCAGCAAAAGAACCTAAGCAGCCTGATTGGAATTTCAAATGATCATAACACTGAATTTGAAAGTGTGTTTTAGATAGAATGTAACATTTCCTATATTTTAACCAAGTAGACTCAAGGAGAATATCCTTTTTCTTTTTCTAGTCATTTTTACATTCAATACTATTACTTTAAACAGGAAAAAAAGGAATAACACTAGTATTTGACGACTTAATAAGATTTTTCAGTGTTTTGTTTGGATATCAAATGCTCCCTCTCTCAACATTAAGTACGTTAGTTTTCCTCATCTACTGATTTGGCTTATTTTAAAGGGGTGTGATATTTGTTTTAGATCTTTCCAAACACACAAAAGCCAGTTTATTAGAAAACAAGGAATTATATGGTTTGATTTAGTCACTTATTTGTTTATTCATTTTTAAGCAAGAAAATGAGTTTTAGTTATTGCTTGATTCCTATTGCCCGTTTGCTAACCCTAAATTTTATCTTCTTCACATGAGAAGAAACACTGCCCCTGTCAAATGATAAATGAGGCAGAATTTGTGACGTGTGTTTGTCAACATAACCAAGATCAAATGATTGCTCAGCAGGAAGGAGCCACGGGAAATCCAATGATTTTTGACTAATTAGCAAAATAATAATAATGTCTCCCTAATGATTACCTTGTACCGGGTTGTGGCCTTTCATCACACAGCTATTCTGCTAATGCAAACTAGTATTTTGTAGATGAGCTACTGATTTCACTTGAAGTCCTGGCTGTGGATCATTTCTGAGAAAACTTGTGCAGCATTCTGTTCTCAATTATCCAAGTAATAGAGAATGAGCACTCAGTTGTAGTTTTTCTTTCCCGTTTTGAATAAACCAATGTGTGTTTTAAGTAACACTTTGATAAGCAAAACAATTTTCATGAACATTTAAAGTTCAAGTTCATTCTGCCTGTGCATGGAACTCTACTCGAGGTGTTTATGAGGAGTAACAAGAGTGAAAATAATAACATAAATAAGAATTATTTTTCGACATGCTATGCAAGTCTATTAACATACAATGTCAGATTTTTGTTAATCTTTTATAAGACATCAAGAAGATGTTAATGTAGGCCTAAATTCTTGGTTTGGGAAAATGTCACTGTTGCTGACATTTTCTGTGGAGTTCATTAGTCAATCACTATTTATAGAAAACACAGTGAAGAAAGGAACATGGCTCAGGGCACAGGGCTTGTGCTGAGCTCTGTGGATTCTCTTGCCCGGGATATAGTCACAGGATTCCTGGCTCTGGACAAAGCCATATACTTCTCACTATTCTGTATGCCAGATTTACACCCTAAGTATAGAAATCATTGAAGAGTGAGCTTAGAATTGAGGGAACACTATCTGAGTAACTTAGGTTGTCATGTGGCCTCTCTCTTGGGCCTTGTTGATTGGATCATTAAAATTGCTTGAATTGTATTAAATCTCAGCAAGAGAGCTGATAAAACCAGCAAATGATCAGAGATGAAAATACTGCATCCAAACTAAGAGCAGACATGATTCCATGATTTTGAGTTATTATTTTTTCAGACTATGAAACTCTTATTTTTTTGTTTTACCATTTAGTAGAATATATGCTGTAATCTTTTAGTGGATGTATGGATTGCAACAGCAAATCTGTTTTCCTTCTTTCTATCTAAATCATCAAAGAATTTTCTTTATTATTAGATCCATATTGCTTATGCTTATAGCATTTGATACAAGGGTCCAGGATTATCTCTTCTTTTGTTCTTTTCTTTTTAATTTTTTTATTTGTTATCCTAAGCCTATCCAGGAAGTCCTTGGCATCCCTCTCTTGACCAAGGTCACTGTGCCATCCTTTCCATAGGAGCAGTGATTTCTTTGACAGAAACTGTAGAAAAGAAATAGCAGCATCTTCCTTTGTCTAAACCAGAAGAGAGGACTAATAGGGACAGACAGGGAAGGAGGAGATGCTAGCGACGATAGGAACATGGTAATGAGGAGAGGGGCAGAGAGAGTGGCCAGCCTGCAAGAGCAGTGTTGATAATACACTGGGGTGGGTCAAGGGGTGAGAGGACAGAGATTACTTTAATGAGCCACATGGCTGCCACCTCCAAACAGATGTTCAGACATTTCTCAAAGAGTCCATCAACACCAATGAATTTTTCTATGGCTCTCTAGTTCTGCCCTGTCCAACAAAGTAGCCACTAACTACATGTGGCTAGTCCAAATTGACACATACTTTCATTGTAAAATACACATCAGATTTCAAAGATATAGTATTAAATGTATTTTTAAAAATCAGAAATAACTCAGTGATTTTTATATCAATTACATGTTGAAATGACAATCTCTTGGATATATTGGATTAAGAATGTTGTTTTTGTTTTTGTTGTTAGGTGCTATTGAGTTGGCTAGTTCATTGAAATTAATTTGTTGTTATTACTTTCTAAAAAAAAAGACTACTATACCAAGAACCTGCAGAAATTATTGAAACTATCTAGTTTTAGGGCTGGAGTTTAGCTCAGTTGGTAGAGTGCTGTGCACTGAGGCCCTGGGTTTGATCCTCAGCACCTGAAAAATGGGAGAAGGACATGACAGCCCACTACTGAAGCAATCCTGAAACAATCAACTATTGAAAACCCTGTTAACAGCAGAGAAACACTGACATAGTTTCAGGCATGGCACAGTATTGAGGAGTGTTTCATTCTGTTGTACATAGGGTTCTATGAATCAGACCCAACTAGACAGCACCCAACAACAGCATCTAGTTCTAAGCCTGCTTAACCTATCTCACTTGTTCTTTCCCTTGCTGTTGTTAGGTGTCTCACTCATAGTGACTCTCACAGGGTTTTCAATGGCTCATTGTTTCAGAATTGTTTTGGGGAGTGGACTGCTACATCTTTCTCCCATTTTTGCAGTGCTGAGGATCAAACCTGGGTCCTCAGAAAACATTGCTCTACCAACTGAGCTAAACCCTAGCCCACAAAGCACTTGCCCATGACTTCCCTTCATTCCTTTGCCTCCTGACTGGCCTGCTTCCCCATGTGGTCCCTTCTTATGGAATCTGTGAGTATAACAAGCTGTTTTCAATGTCCTCAGCCATACCAACATGCCTACAGCCGTACCAATGTGGCAGCTGATCCCATCTGATCCTGTCAGATCTCAGAAGCTAATCAGGGTTGGGTCTGGTTAGTAGTTGGGTAGGAGACTACCTGGGAACACCAGGTGCTGTAAGTTTGGGAGAAGGATTGGGCAACCCACTACCAAAAATCAATCTGCATTGAAAACCCTATGAATAGCAGAGAAGTACTAATGATACTGTGTTGCCTGTTGTATGTAGAGTCGGTATGAGTTGGACAGCAACTCGAGGGCACCTAACAACAAGTCTCCTGATCGGTTGGCCTTACCATATTTGAATAATAAAAGCTACATTTTAAAACACTTGCATCCTATGCCATGGGACAATGCTACTTTAGAAACTTAATTCTTCAAATGTGATCTGCTGACCACTTCCAGTAGCATCACCTAAAGAATTAAATATCCAGATTCCTGAGCTCAGCTCCTGCAACATAGCAATGGTTCCATAACTGTTAGCTATTATTCCTTTAATGCCATAATAACAAAATAGCTGATTTCTGGCTTGCGAAGTCCCTTTCTTATCTCTTTATTGTTTTGTTAACACTAGTGTTTATTGTTTCCTATGGGCCAACGATCATTGTCTTGTTATACATTATTTCATTTGATCCTCATGACAACCAACTGAGGAACAAACAAACAAGAAAAGTAACTTGCCCAGAGTCACACAGCTTGCTAGTGTTGGAGCATGCACTGATTTTTGAATAATGCATGATTTATGTATTTGCTTAATACTTTCAGGCATAAGTCTCCTTCAGGAGGATAATAAAATATCTGTGTACAAGAAAGAATTATAATGAGCAAATACACTCGTGGACGGGGTGTCCCAGATCTTAGAGCTCCCCTCCCATCTTGTCTCCACATTTCTTCACCTGATATGGCCCATCTTGACTTTTGTGATCACCATTCTGTTGTGTTTCATGTCTTTTATCACTTGGGTGTTGTGATTTAGGTATGAAGCAACCCCAGAAAGGCTCATGTGTTGAAGGCTTGGTCCCCAGCTGATGGCACTGTTGAGAAGTGATTGGATCATGAGGTTTTAACCACTTGGATGGATCAATCCACGTATGCTGAATGGGCTGTGGTGAGGTGGGTCCTCCCTGGAGGAAGTAAGTGACTGGAGGCATGCCTTTGAAGGGCAGGTCTTGTCTTCAGATCCCTCCTCTCTTGTCTCTCTGCTTCTTGGCCACTGTGAGGTGAACCAATCTACTCCACCATACATTCCCCACGGTGACGCTCTGCTTGAAGTAATGGAGCCAAGTGACTGTGCACTGAACCCTCTGAAACAATAAGCCCAAGTGAATCTTTCTCTCCTTGAGTTGTTTTTCTCAGGTATTTTTTTTAACTGCAAAGAAAGGCTACCACATGCATGCCTCTAGACAGTGTTGTGCTTACTCTGCCTGCTCTTGGACTTGCAACATGGCCTTCTTGTCTTCCTCTGGACCTTACCTCTGTGGCTTTCTACGTGTCTATGATGTCCCACCACTGTGGCAGGTGTAGTTGCTCTCCCCTTATTTTTGCTGCTGTATTGGATTCTTTTATTGTTGACATTTTTCTGCTTGACATTTGAGTCAGTTTGGGTTCTCTACTATTAAGAACATTGCCACTGGAAATATTCTATTTTTTCCTGTCCATGAACAGTTTTAAAGATGGGTGCCTTTTCTTTTTCTTTTTCTTTTAAAACTAATATTAACTCCTATTTGCCTGATATTTCAAACAAATATTAGACTGCAGAAAATTTGCAAAAACTATACAGAGAATACCTGCATCCCTTTCACCTTGCTTGTGTTTATGTTAACATCTTATGTAACCACAGAACAAGATAATGATCAAGGCTGGGAAGTGAATATTCATTCAATACCATTAACTAATCATCAGACCTCTTTGATTTTCAGTAGCTTTTTTCACTGGTGCCCTTTTTCTCCTCGAGAATCCAGGATCCTGCATTGCATTTAGTTTTTATTTTTGGAGGCAGAGTTTGACTCCAAAATTTACAAGAGCAGTGATTCAGGGAGATTAATTATAAGGCAGCATGTGAAACACATTTCAGAGAAGAGAGCTAAAAGCAGAAATATCAGGAGACATTCATTGCATTACAATTGCATAAGGCACAGAGATGGACAGCCACAGCAGCAAAAGGCTAGCTATAGGTATGTCCCTCCTTGTAGCACAGACTGCATTGCAAACATGTGCTCATCTGTCTGCCAGAGGCTGAAAAGTTCCTTCAGGGCAGGTAGCACTAAAGCTAATTCATCTTAGTATCTCCTTCAGTACTCAGAAGAGCAACTGGCTGTAGAAGTGATTTGGTGAAGGTTTGTCAAATAAATTAATATAAATGAGAAAGACAAGCCGAAGGGGAAGCTGTGAGCCGAGCCACCAAAAGAATACTTAGAGGCAAATGGACAATAAGGAGAACAGAAATAGGAAAGAAGAGAGAAATCCTCTCAACAGACAGGGTGGAAAGACATTCATCGCAGAAGACAAAGAAACAAAGTGGGAAGCAAAGGAAGAGGAGGAGAGAGATTGTGAGGTAGAAGCAGCTAATGCACCAACACTGTTTCCCCACTGTGTTGCTCACTTGTATTTGTACATTATCATCAATCATTTACCTTTAAAACCTTGCCTGATGTGTTTATTGCTCTTCACAGATCTCAGCCCCCTTTTTATCCTTTACTCCCTCATCCCACACCTCCCTCTCAAGATGCCACTAACAAAAGTCCTCCATACACTGAATGTCATGGGTTGCCTACGCTTCATTGTCACCAGGCCACTGTGGTACTCAGCCCCCCAAGCTGCTTCCTGCCTCCTGTCTGTGCACATGCTGCTCCCTCCTTCTAAGATTCTTAGCCCCCAGATTTCCACAGATTTGGTTGCTGCTTTTGGAAGAGACTCCCTCAATTTACCCTCTGTCTTAGGATGGTGCTTGTTTTCAAAGTGCCCATGACTCTGGGGATTTTTCTTATTTACTTATTTGCTTATTTCTTTTTCATTTGTTCTTTTTTCCCCCACTAGAACGTGAGCTCTGTGAAGAAGGGATCTTGTCTCTCTCACTGAAACTTCAGGCTATGAAAGCCCAGACAATGTGATGGGCAAATTGCTCTGCACACTGAAATGCTATGTGATCTTGGGCTAGATGGAGGTGGCAGCCACCCTGTCTCTCAAAACCTCATTGTTCTGGGTACTTAGATTCTTTGGTTACTGGGCATCTTTTCTTCAAGGATAAAAGAGAGAATAATTTCTATGGTTTCAGGCTAAATTTAATTTAAAAATAATTCACTAAATGAGGGTAAAGGAGGGGAAAGAACAAGTTATGAACTAAGGTAAAATTTCAAAAGAATTTATCATCTATTAGGAAATGCAATACTTCAACAGTTTTTGATTAGCTACTAAAGACCAGGTACCGTAGCAGAAATTGAGAACAACAAGCTTCTGTCATTTAGGAACTTTCTGTCAAATAAAACTATTGCTAAGCAAATAACTGGTTACAAAACAATTTCCTAACAGCTATAATAGAGAGATGCTCAGGAGGTTATGAGGAGAAAAGGACAGAAGAGGATGACCTTGAACAAGACTTAAATCCACCTTCAAATATACATGCCAGCATTTCCAGAGAATGCTCTGTATGATAGTAAACATAGATTGGGGGCTGTGATTAAGGGTGAGATTATTACCTATTAGACCTACCCAGTTGCTGCTAATGAAGGACATAAAGGTGCCATTATAACTTGCTAATATCTACTGTGAATTTATGTATAGGATTTTGGTGAACATTATTGCTTAAACTTATTTGGCAACTATGCATTCTCTTTTCCAGAAAGGTTCTTATAAAGGTACCTTCTACTGGGAAATGATCATACAAATTACAGAACAAAATCAGGTGCGATGAACTTTCTTCCTAGTGCATTTATTTTAGGCCTTCTAAGAAATAATTTCTTTAAGTTCAGGGTTGAAAAATTCCCACTTGAAAAATTTAGGAATGAGATTCAGAAAGTTATTCATCACTTTCCCACTTCCACACTTCGGTTTCCCCTACTTTCCTGTAGCTCCTTCATATTCTCACTAAAATCCCACAAACATGAGAATGAGTTCATGGTCAAATTAGTGGGAGACCCCTGATGACTCTAAAGAAATTCAAAACTTCTAGCTGAAGCAATGAATCAAAATTAAAAATAAAGTTGATTGTACTGGATCTTTGTCTCTAAGTCTATTCTTTATGAGAAGGAATTAAGACTTCTTAAAGAATTGTTGGCTGATTCCTGGGCTGGGGCAGGTAGGGACAAGGTGAGCAGAGGACATATTGTTATTCTACAAGTGAAAAAGTGTGAAAAAAAAGATGAGACATATAACAGCAATAAAGGAATATCTCCAAGGAGCTCCCGTGGGCCATATCTAAGACAACTTGCACATGAGAACAATTCAGTACAGCAATAAACTGTTGAAAAAATGAAAACTCACAAGTACTTGTCAAAAATTTGTTGTTGTTAGGTGCCATTGAGTTGGCTCGGACTCACAGCAACTCTTTGTAAAACAGAACGAAACACTCCTCCATACCGTGCCATGCCCAGCGCTGTTGTCAGTGCTCTTTGCTATTTATAGGGTTTTTGATGGCATATTGTTTCCAAAGTGGGTTGCCAGGTCCTGCTCCCTATCTTGCAGCATCTGGTGTTCCCTAGTGGTCTCCCATCCAAGGACTAACCAGGTTGACTCTGCTTAGCTCCCAAAATTAGGAGGGATCAGATGCCAGGGTGCTATGGTGCTAAAACTAGGGACAAATAAATAAATGGATGCTGTCGAGCTGGTTTCCCACTCATAGCTATCCTGTGTACAACAGGTGAAACACTATTGTCAGTGCTTCTCTTCTATTCATAGGGTTTTCAATGGCAGATTTTTTTGGGGGGAGTGGGTTGCGGGGTCCTTCTCCCAAGCCTTCAGCACCTGGTATTCCCAGCTGGTATTCCCATCCAAGTACTAACCAGGCCCTACCCTACTTAGCTTCCAAGATCTGACGGGATCAGGCACCACAGTGATATGGTTGTAGACTCATGTACAATATACTTGTTGCTGTTGTTGTTGTTGTTGTTGTTGTTGTTGTTTTGTGCTGTCCAGTTGGTTTCCCGCTCATAGCGACCCTATGTACAACAGATGAAACACTATTGTCAGTGCTTCTCTGTTGTTCACAGGATTTTCAATGGCGGATTGATTTTTAGGAGTGGGTTTCCAGGTGCATCTCCCAAGCCTACATCACCTGGTGTTCCCAGGTGGTCTCCTATCCAAGTACTAACCAGGCCCGACCCTGCTTAGCTTCCGTGACCTGACGGGACCGGATGCCACAGGGCTACTGCTGCAGGCATATAATATACTTAGGTAAATATTATTATAACATGCTTATATTTTTATATATAATTATCATATAAATATATAGACATCATATATGCTAAGTGACATTGAGTGGGGTCTAACTCATAACAACCCTATGAACAGCAGAATAAAACATTACCTGACACTATGCTGTTCACATGATAGTTTTTTATGTTTGAGCCCATTGTTGCAACCACTGTGTTTTTTTCCATTTTGAGTCATGCCTCTTCAGTGAAAAGAGGTCCCAGGGGCTTTATTCCATTCTCATCATTAAGGGCGACTCTTCTTTGAGGAGACCAATTTCCTCAGTTGGCCTTTGCATACTTTCCAATCTGGGAGGCTCATTTTCCAGTGCTATACTTGGCAGTGTTTCTCTGGTATTCATAGGGTTTTCAATGGCTAAATATTTCAGGATTGGGGTGCTGGGTCCTTCTCCTTAGTCTGTCTTAGTCTGGAAGCTTAGCTGAAACTGGTTCACCATGGGTAGCTCTGCTGGTATCTGAAATCCTGGTGGCATAACTTTCAACATCACAGCAACATGCAAGCCCTTTATTGCACAACAAGTTGACTGACATGTGGGGGAACATTATATATAAGTATATATAATTGTATATGACAAACCATTCCATACATAGCTATTAACTAGTCACTATTGGTGAGAGAAGGACTCTATGAATAGCAGATAAACACTGCTAAATATAGTGCCAGAAAATGAGCCCCCCCACCCTGTGCAGACTAGAAGGCATTTAAGGAACAACTGGGGAAGAGTTGCTTCCTCAAAGTAGCATTGGCCTTAATGATGAGAATAAAGCTCCTGGGAGCTCCTTTTGCCAATATGGCACAACTTAAAATGAGAAGAAACAGTGGCTGCAGCAATGGGCTCCAATGTAAAAGGATCATGTGCACCGCACAGTGTTGGGTAATATTTCAGTCTATTGCACATAGGGTTGCTATGAGTCAGATCCAACTCCACTTAACAACATTATATTTGTACTACTTTGTGTCTTATAACTATCAGCAAGATCTGGGAAGAAATTTTGATACCTTGCGTATATCTTGCTCTTTATCTAAATCTCCCTCTGAGTTGATGATTTATAGCATGATGGTTGCAAACTGTTCATTTTCTAACTGCAGTATTCCTTCCATATTGACCAGTAGGCACTCAGAGTTCTCATGTAAGGGAGAGCTCTCCTTCTTGAGAGCAACAACAATATTGAGTATGATAATTATACATAAAATATATAGTTATAGCTGGGCACAGTGGCGCATGCCTGTAATCCCAGTGACTTGGGAGGCAGAGGCAGGAGGACCGCAAGTTCAAGACCAGAGGCAGTCCATGTAATTTAGGGAGACCCTATCTCAAAAAGTAAAAACAGTGGTCTAGGGGTGTAGCTCAGTGGTACAACACTTGCAAAGCATGCAAGTGTGAGGCCCTGGGTTTAACCTCCAGCATCTATCTATCTATCTATCTATCTATCTATCTATCTATCTTAGTTTCTATATAACACTGAGCATATACTAGCAACTATATAATTGTGAAATAAGACAAAGCTTGGCTGGATGATACACATCAGCATGTCAATGAGGGATAAGCTTCAAGGCCTTCCAAGTGTGATCAACCAGGAAGGACGAAGCATCATTCATGTAGTATTCAAACCTAGAACACCTGAACTGAATTTAGTCATGAGGAAACATTGGACAGGCCCAAAATCTCTCAATGGAGATTAAAAAGGCTGTTTTATTCAAATTGTCAATGTCACCACAGACAAAGAAAGGTTTTGGAAATATTTTAATTAAAGGAATCTACAGAGGTGTATGGGGAGAATCTAAAACGTCTCCCAAAGGTAATGTGTTTGAATGTTTGGGCCTCAGCTTGTGGTGTTGTCTCGAACTGCTATGGAACTTTAGGAGGTAGGACATGGTTTGAAGAAATGGGTCACTGTGTGGGGGACCTTTGGAAATTTTACCTGGACTCTAGTTCTGGTAATCTCTCTATTTCCTGGTCACCATTATGTAAGGTCTTTAACACAGGACTTGCTGCCTGCCCTGTGGCCATGCCTTCCCTACCTCCATGGACTGAAATCCTTTCAAATATAAGCCCCAATAAAGTTTTCCTTGCAAAAATTGTTTCTGTTAGGTATTTTACTACAGCAACACATGACCTAAACAGAAAATTGATACCAGAGTGAGGTTATTGCTGTGTGGAAATCTATCCGTGTGGTTTTTAGGTCATTGGAATTTGTTCATGGAGGAGTTTGGAGTATTTTAGACATGTAGGTGAAAGAAGTCCTGGAGTGCTGTAAGCAGACCTTTAGAAGTGGTTCTAGTATAAGTTTGGTAAATCAAACCACCAATCAATAGAAAAGATGGTAATCATGAAACAGAGATTTGGATTAGAGGCCATTTGTGTTACATTCTGGCAAAGAGTTTGTCTGTGGTTTGCCTGTGTCCTAAAGATTTTTGTGAAGCTAAATTCAAAAGTAGTAGACTACTTCACTTGGTGGAGGACATATCAAAAAAATAGTACTTAAACGGTGTGTTGGTCATTATTGGATGCTTTCAAATATATTTATAATGAAAAATGAAACCAAAGGCAGAGCAGTAAGATTTGAAAACAGTAATTTGGAGAGAAAAAAAAAGGTGCTAGGTATTTAAAGATGTAGAGCAGGTGAATTTGGCCAAGGAGTCAAAGATTATGAAAGAGATAAATAGATGTTGCAGGGGAACAATAGAAGAAGTACCCTTGGGGCAAAGAAGGAGTTGACTAGGCCCCTCTCATCTAAGATTCCAAGGTGTGAAACTGGAAATCCATTAAAAAGATTTTCTTTTGAAAACAGAATGTCTAAAAAGCAAGTGTCTCTGAGATGCCTTGCAAGAATGGGGCCACCCAGGGAAGGGGTTTTTCTCACCTGAATACACAGGGTCCCAGGTACCACTTGAGCTGGCAGCAGATCTGGATATTGTCCAAGTGGTGTTAGTTTTGCAGGCATATAAATTGCAAGATTTACAGAGCTATAGAGGCTGCCACCAAAGTTCCAGAGAATAGACTGTAATGCTAGGCAATGTGTACCAGGGGTGACTTCTTTGTGGAGAGGCCCTGAAGGACTGGTGGGTGAAACTTTAAGGGTGGAGCCTAAGCAGCAATGGAGACCCCAGGATGTTGGAGGTGACAGCAAAGTGAAATGTCAGCCAAGGGAAGCTGCCAGCAATGAGTGGAGCCAGCTTAAGAGAGCCATGTATGTTCCAAATGGTGTGGGCACAGGGACACAACTGTCCAAACCTGTTTAAGCCCAGATGATGCCACTGCATCTGCCAGATGCCAGACATGGAGCTATATGGTTTGTGTTGGATTTAAGTCTTGCATTTGACCAATATTTCCTTTCTATGCCTTCATTCCTCCCCTCTGGAATGGGAATGCTTCCTCTCTGTCATTGTATGTTGGAAGTATGTAACCTGTTTTTTTGTTTTGTTTTGTTTTGCAGGGGCTCACAGTTAAGTTTGACTTGACTTTCACTGGAGACTTGGTACTTGAACTTTGATTACTGTTGAGACTGTTAAGACTTTGGAGACTCCTGAAGTTGGAGTCAATGCACTTTGCATTATGAAATGGCCATGAACTTTTGGGGCTCAAGGCTAGAGTGTTATGATTTGACTCTAAAATGTCCCCCAAAGGCAATGTGTTTGTTTGGTCCTCAGCTGGTGGCACTGTCTAGGGAGGCTATGGAACCTTAGGAGACTGGACATAGCTTATACAGATGGGTCACTGGGGATGAGCTTTTGAAGTTTTACCTGGATTCCTGGTTCCAGTAAGCTGTGTGCTTCTTGATTGCAATGATGAGATGTCCTCTGCCATAGGCCCTGCTCTTTATTCCACTGTCATGGCTATCCTTCCTCTATGCTCTGAAATCCTCTGAACTATGTTGTTGAT
Source organism: Pedetes capensis (assembly GCA_007922755.1). Classification (NCBI taxonomy): domain Eukaryota; kingdom Metazoa; phylum Chordata; class Mammalia; order Rodentia; family Pedetidae; genus Pedetes; species Pedetes capensis. The sequence continues at coordinate 25,325 of VMDO01004492.1, read as the reverse complement.
GTTGTTAGGTGCCATCAAATAGGGTTTGACTCATCATGACCCCATGCACAACAGAACAAAAGACTTCAACACTGTGCCATGCCCAGCATTATTGTCATTGCTTCTCTGCTATTCATAGGTAACAATCTACCATATGGTAGATTGTTTGGGGAGTGGATTGCCAGGTCCTTCTCCCCATCCTGCAGCACCTGGTGTTCCCATGTGTCTTCCATCCAAGGATTAACCAGGCCCACCCTGCTTAGCTTCTGAGATCAGATGGGATCAGATGCTAGGGTGTTATGGTTGCAGACCCCCTGACCTATGTGGTTGTTAGGTGCCGTGGAGTCGGTATCCGACTCATAGTGACCCTCATAGGGTTTTCAATGGCTGACTGTTTCAGGATTGCCTTGGGAGAGGATTGCTAGGTCCTTCTCCCATTTTTGTGGTGCTGGGAATTGAACTCGGGACCTCAGAAACTATAGCGTAGCACTCTACCAACTGAGCTAAATCCCAGCCCCCCTGACCTATAAGCACCAACAAATCCTTTCTCTCATAAATTGTTTCTTTCAGATATTTTTCCACAGTGATGCACAAGCTAACTAACACCAGATACATAATAGTAAACTACATTGCCTGACTTTAGGCTGGATCTTGCATTTTGTTGTTTTTAGGTGCAATCCAACTGGGTTGAAATTCTAGTGATCCTATGTACAACAGAGAAAAACTCTCCCCAACACAGTGCCATACACATAATCTTTTTAATGTTTAAGCCTGTTATTGTAGCCATTGTGTCACTCCATGTAGTAGTGGGTCTTCCTTTTTTTCTTAACTTGCTGCCCTCCAAAACATGATGTTCTTCTCCAGAGATTTGTTGCTCCTGACAACATGTCCAAAATACATAAGACACAATCCAGCCATCCTGGCATAGAGAGGGCAAAATGTTATGAAGGACTTTATTGGACAAATTGACAAAACTGAAATACAGAGAGGAGATTAGAAAAAAAAGTATCATAAAAGTGTTGATTTTACTGAGGGTGAAAACTATACTATGATTAATGTTAGAGAATATGCTATTCTTAAGAATTGAACAGTGAAATATGTAAGGATAATGGGCCTTGACATACACTACTCATCTACTAAGAGTTCAGGAAAAATGACACCTATCTGCATCTATATCTATACCTTTAAATTTCTATCTGTCCATCCATTCATCTATCCTCCCATCTATCCATCTATTTATGTACCTACCTACTTACTTGTGTACATGCTTACCTACCTATTCTTTCTTTCTCTCTCTCTCTCTCTCTCTCTATCTATCTATCTATCTATTATCAAGGGAAAATGCAGAAGACAAAGCAATTGGGTAAATTTTTAATAGCAAGTCAATCATGTAAAGAGTGTATGGGTGCTTTTTGCACAATTCTTATTCTCCTTGTTCAGATACTTTCAACTTTTAAGTAAATTTAATATCAATTTCCAGTAACAAAATTGTAAAAATTAATGTAGCAGAAGAGATAGTTCCCTGTGGCTGAGAGGTTAGCCTTGAAAGCTTGGCAGCTACCACAAGCCTGTGGTTTCAATCTTGCCCTTGCTTTTTGACCTTTATGCCCTGGGGAAGCTGGTCAACCCTTTTATAATATAGACTCCTTATCTGTGAAATGATAATAATAAAAGCACATTTCCAAGGGCTATTGTGTGGATTAAATGAGATAATCCAAGTGAAGTTTAATGCTATACCCAGCACATAACATTGTTTAATAAATATTATTGTTACACAATGAGTATTCAGTAGACTAGTTGATTGAAACAGTTGGTAACTGAACCAATTCAAAGAAACTTAGGAGAAATAGAACTTAATGGCACAAGAAAGAATTAAATGTGTTTCTGAAGTCCCTTTCATTGTTATGACTCTTTGATTTGTTTAAAAGGACCATGAATCTGATTTAAAATAAAAAGTGTTGAAATTTTAATGACTTTTTTCTCTAAAGTAGCCTGCATTTACTAAAAAGTAAGGTGGCATTAAGGTTCAATTGAAAATTATAGTTTATTTCCAGAAAGGCCTTTTACAGGACTGAATACCACCTGCTCCTCCCTACCAAACCAGACATGTTCTACTTAACTTTCAAATATAGCCAACAGTTTCTGTCAATAAATTTATAAATTAAATTCTACCACTGAGATGCTGTTGTCTCACAGTGACATCTTTCTAGCTTCATGTACTTAGTTTCCATTGGTACAACCCTTGAGGTGCAGAATATTTGTTTCCCTCTTGTACTTGACTCTGTCATTTAAGAACTCATTTAAGTCTTGGATCAATTGCATTAATGAGTTCAATGTCACCAGCCTCATAAATGACGAAATTCAGATTCTCTTCTGGGGCCGTTTTCTTCTTTGGTTCTCAGCACCTTTAATAACAGGTACCTTTAAATAGGATTTAACTTCAATTGTTCCTATACAGTTGTGTGTGTGTGTGTGTGTGTGTCTGTGTGTGTGTGTGTGTGTGTGTGTGTCTGTGTGTGTGTGTGTGTGTGTGTGTGTGTGTGTTTCCACTACTCCAGCTCTTTTTGCTCCAAGTTTCTGTCTGGGCAACTTTTTGAAGTACCTTGGTGGAGATGAAATGGAAAAAAAAAATCCATGATTTGGGGTCAAGTGTCATTAGACACAATCCAGCACCTCATCTGGACCACGTTCTCACTATGTCCCACAGACAAGGAGGGCAACCTGGTACTAACATGGAGTGGAGGCTCTGAGGGCAAATGACAGGATTACCACTCTGTTGGGTGATAAATTTTACTTCCTTCTGTGTCTGATTTCTTATCTTCAAATGGGGCACTAGAGCTCATTCCACAGGATTGCAGCAAAGGTCAGGGATAGTCCCTCCCCTATTTTTTTCTTGCTTTTTGCAGTGGTGAAGATTGAACTCAGGGCCCCAGGTATGCCCGGCAAGGTCTCTACCATTAAGCTATATCTCCAGCTCAACACCAAAGGTTTAATGAAATAGTTACGTGGATTAATTACAGCAGTACCTGGCATATAGAAAGCGGCTTTCTAAGTTTGTTTTCTTACCAACAAAAATTGAGATTCAATCCCATTTCACATTTTCATGTAAGAATTCAATAAGATATGACAAGAAAAGAACTTAGCCCAATACTTGGTTCATTAGTGAACATTTTTTTCATCCATTGAATGTATATTTATAGACCTCCCACTGCAGACATCTTCATGTTTTAAGCACTGGTTATTCAGAAAAAGCTCAGACAGACAAGAGTTGGTATTCTTCTGATTCATAAATAAAGCTTGTTGCTGTGGGTTATAACCGATAAAGGGTGAGCATAGGCTTGATCTGTAAATGTTAGTAAAAGTATTTTGTTTTCCTTGTCTTCTATCCCATCTCTATGGCTATCTAATTTCCCTTTGATTCAGAGTTTAGAATCTTATTTTCTTTTCCCCAAACAGCATTTGACTATACCTAACTCAACAGTTAGCTAATGAGGATAATGACCTTTTGGGGTCCATTTTGAAGTTAGTGAAGGGCCTTCAACTATCTCTCCTTCTTTGTTCCACCCCAAAATGGGAAGGACAGTCGCAGGCCCATTGTCTTTGTGCAGGCGGCCACAGAAACTTGTCTGCCCCATCTTCTTAGTAACTAGTAAAGCAAAAGTTTTAAAGGTAAAAATACTCCTCTTTTCTTTAAAAGGAAAAGCGGTTCTCAACTAGGCAAGGACTAGATCTGAGGGAGGAAAATTGGCATTTTTTTCTTTGCATAATTTTTCTGACAAAACAAAAAGATTTCTACACCATTTATATGACAAACTGTACCCATATCTTTGGAATTTTTGTAAATTTAGCATCAATCATGTACATTTTCCAGTCATTTTCATTGAAATTTCATTCTATTTATCCTGTTGGCAAAGTGAAAAGCAATTTTTGTTTGCTAACGCTTCCTTTTCTCTTGATGCATAAAAAATGGCAAAGGTAAAGAGGGAGGTTTTTCCTTCCTTTCACAGAGAAGCTACCAATGTGCTCATTTGTATGTACAGCCTATCATTCTTATTTTAGCATATTTTTGTTTTATTTATAAGTTTGAATCATTTATTATTTGCTGGAAAACATTTTGCCTAGAACTCATAATTGGCACATATAGCAATTAAAACCTTATTACTTAAATATTTTGAGGCACAGGAAAGAAAAGTTACCAAAATCAGCATAAACAATTTATCTGCAAAACACCAAGTCTGACTTTTTATTTTATTGAGGGCGAAGATTTCATTCTAATGCTTCCTAAGTAGCATAGCTGCTCTTTCTAGCTCAACATAAATGAGATTCATGCCTAACGTGCCTCCAATTTTCAAAAACAATCCCTCAAATACAGTTTTAACTTGCCATTAAGACTGTGTCTACCCATCATAAAATGAATGTTTGGGAAGAAATTACTGGTGCATGCAGAGTGTTAGCTCCTTTTATATGAAAATCTGCTCTGCCCTGTAAGTCTTTGCATCAAAACTTTGCTATAGAGAAGTGGCTTCGGCTGTTTTTAGAGGCTATTTCCAGACAAAAGTCACATTGAGTCTCTTCCCCCTTGATTTAACTTTAGCAGTCTTTGCTGTACACAACATTTTACAGATAGATGAAAAAAGATTTTAAAAATACATGTAATGGTTTGGAAATGTTTATTCAGAGTAGGCAGAGCATCTGTCAGAACCTCCTATCCCTCGGGAAGATTTCCTAAAGACTATAATGAATAAAATAGAGAAAGCTGGAAATTTATAGAAACCCTCAAACTATTCAAAGAGTGATGAAAATTACTCTGGAAAGTTCTGATGAGTACATAGTCAGCACACACACACGCGCGCACGCACGCGCGCACACACGCACAGAGGTCTGAGCATTGGTCCTATGCTGGGCACTTATATATCTCATTTACTTTCCACAGAAATCCACTTTAAAAGAAACCACTTTATTGCATTATTATTCCATTTATACAGTTGAGGAAGTAGATAATAGACATGAAAGAATTTTTAAAATCTCATAGATTGGATAGAAAATCAGTTCATAGGAAGGTTGGAGAAGGCAGAGAATGGCTTCCTCAGTAAGACCTGAAGATGGGGGAGGAGAGAGGTCTTCCATGAGCCCCACAGTGGCTGCAACTTAGGAGTTTTCTCACCTCCTCACTCACTTTCCCTCATCCTCAGCCACTCTGAGACATGTTTTTATGTCTCCAAACTCTAAATTCCAAGAACTATCAATGTTGTTCCCTACTTTCTCTAATTGTGGATTTAAACTTGGAAGGGTATGGGTCAATTCTTACTCTTGGTCAAATAAATGAGATTTCGCAACATAGTAAATGAAAAGATTTCTCTGTGCACTTAAACACAAGGCTTGAAACCAAGACAGAACTGAAATCCCAAGAGGAGCAGGGTTTCTCCTTAGTGCTGGGTTGGTTTGTGCCACAAGGTCATTGAGAAGGGCAGGGAGAGGCTACCTGGGTATGTCTTGCACCTTCATCCACCTGTCCTGTTCTTCCCTAAGGCCACTTGTGACTTAGGGCTGGTTATGCTTTAGGACATGGGAATCCAATCCCGAAGCAATCCTTAAACAATCAGCCATTGAAAACCCTACGAGGGTAGCTGTGAGTCAGACTTGACGTGACAGCACCTAGCAACAACAGTGTGCTCACACGCAGACAACAAAAGAACAGAAGGTAAAGTGAGTAACTCACCAAGGACCCAGGGCTAGGCAGCAAGCACGAGAAGAACCTCACACACGAGCCCAGGTCTGTCTGGTGCCAGCATCTAGGAACTTCCCATTAACTTCTGCCAACTCCCATCAACAACCTTTGATGGTGGACTGGGTGCCATCCAGCAAACCAAAGCATTTGCCCCTTACTACCTTATATAGCAAATGGGCTAAAGGCAGAGCCTGAAAACACCAACAGACCCAAGTGAGGCTGCTTTCAAATGATAACAGGGAGGTAGGCAGACTATTTACATCTGGTTGAGCCATCATGTATCATCGGTTCTCATGATAGACATCAAAGACCCTGTGGAAACCACTAGGAAGCAGTCTCCTCTCCATACTATGATGTGCTTGACTGTGGTCAGTGTGACAAGTGCTTCCAGTTTCAAGATTAAAGTGTACATTGTTGTTGTTGTTGTTAGATGCAGACGAGTCTTGTCTGACTCATAGCAACCCTATGTACAACAGACGAAACAATATTATTAGTGCTTCTCTGCTACTCATAGGGTTTTCAATGGTTGATTGTTTTTTGGGAGTGGGTTGCCCAGTCCTTCTCCTAAGCCTAAAGCACCTGGTGTTCCCAGGGGGTCTCCCATCCAAGTAGTAACCAGGCCTGATCTGCTTAGTTTCCAAGATCTGATGGGATCCAGTGCCACAGAGTATGGCTGCAGGTAAAATGCATATAGCAGGTTGCAAATTTTGACAATGAGTGAGAAAACTTGTGAGTGTGGGACAGATAATGTTATTGCCTTGTTAACATCCCTTCTCTCTTCTTCCTTTCTAACAGAGACCCACATTTGTTAAGAATGGCAATATGCTTTGCCCTTGAATCTGCTACAGATCACAACTCATCAAAGCTAGTCATGACAATCATTTTCTTTGTTTTCCCATTCTTCATGGCAAAAGGAGAGGCCATGCAACTCAGTTCTGCCAATGGAATTCCAAGAAGTCTGTCAAGATTGTTTACAGAAAAGATTTTCCATTTCTGATTTAAAAAATGGTCATCGATGACTAGCATTTTTCAGTATATTTCCTGTTTTGAATGCAGATGTGGTAGTTGGAGGCATGCAGCCATTTTGTGACTTTGAAGAAATGAACACAAATGTTAAGCCTAGCATTGTAGAATTGTTGAACACATATCAGATACAGCCTTTGATTCTTTTTTTTTATTTTGTGGAAGAAACCTAACACATATTTTGTTAAGATATTGTAGTAGAATATTTCATTATAGATAAATCACTTTACCGTCCTAATAGGTAAAGGAGAGATCAAAACTGTAATTTCACTACCACTATCTAAATTAGCTAATGGTTGAAAATATTATATCATGGGAATAATACTGATGGCAATCTAAGTTATCAACTCAAACTTCCCCAGCAACAATTCAAACCAGTTTAATATGGGTCACATATTAATATAAAATACTGTGAATACTTCAAGTCAATAAATGTCAAATATGTGAATAAAAACTAATTGTAGGTTTTGGATAATTTATGGTACAGGACTTATTTGAAACTCACTTTGTTTTATTTTAGGAATAAAATGTGCTCGAGTTGTCGTTTTTCTTTCTACTCCCTTTCCTTTTTCATGGTGTCCCATGTATAGGACAAATTAGTTCGTGTTAATTATTTCCAAACAGGAAGGACTTGATACAGTGAAATCAAGTCTTTCCTTGATCCTAACCCAAAATTATTCAAATAGACCAAACGACACCTTCCAGAACATGCAGAGGTCACAAAACCCCTGCCTGAGAGAGATGATAATCCACAAATGTCAATTGTCTAATTCAGCAGTTTTATACCAGAAAAGTTATCTTCAGCCTTAGGAAAGAGAAGATCAAACAAAACACACACAAAGGCAAAAGTCTAAAGATCAAGGTTTCTAAGTTATTATTTAAAATATCTTGTTCTATGATTTACAGATCATTTTAGTCTATTTGTTCTTTTGCACTGACTTTTCCTTTTTTTAAACAAAAATTTTCCTTTCAGTTGTCCTGATTTCACTTTGAAAATATTACCAATAGGATAGTAGTTCTCATTTTTCCTATGAATTGTGGATACTTTTAAGAATACAGAATCGTTTTGATAATTCTAACAATACAAATCATCTTGTAGCTTTCAAGTGAAAATATCTTCAGCCTGGTTTTGTTTTTATTTTTCACACAGAAAAAATGTTAGTAGACATGAAGGGCTGTGTTCCATTATCATTACTGTTTGGGGAATGACTTGTTATCTCTCTTCAGTAATTTTTATTTTTGTTAATTTGTTTCCTTTTTCCTTTAAAGGGCTAGATGAGGAAAACAAGTAATGTTTTAGAAGTGAAGGAAAATGAATTTTACAGAATCCAAAGCCTCTTCAGGTGGCTAAAGTACCTGAATACCTTTATAAAATTTGAGCTCAGAACATCAATTATGCCATCCTCTTCTCTAAGAAATAAATTTCACCTGGGATGAATTTTGTTGCTCAGAGTGTCAGTAACTTGCTATAAAGCTACATTTTCATTTTGCAAGTCTCTTGTTGTTGCTAAGTCTTGCTCTCTGTTCTTTAAAGGATTTTCCCAAGCATATTTTCCAGTTTTTTTTTTCATTAGGATACTTATTTTTTCAGGAATCAGGTTGAGTCTTGATAAATTACAGAACAGAAAAAAAAATGTTTCCCAAGTTACTCATTTGTACATAACAGCAGGAGTTGGATGCAAGTGAATATCACGTGCTTATAGAATTCAAATCTGAAAACCTCCCTTATTTGACCAAAAGAATGATTCCCAGGATTATACATAAAACGATACAGGAAAACACTACTTTTCTGTCTTTGATAGCTTCAAAAGAGTAACACGTAATTTTTCTGATTAGATCCATTGGATGCTTCCCCTAGATCCCTGAGGTGAGGTCCTCACAGACTGCTCAGAGATGGGGTTGCGGAACGAGGACTTTGAGAAGCAGGGGTCACTGAAGCCCATTTAGGGTGAATAAACACAGGCGGGGGTTTGAGTAAAAGGGAAACCCTAATTCTTTTTATTATTAAATCACATAACTCATTATTAAGTCATCAAGGCTTTCTTTCTCATTTTTACATATACTGTTGCCTGCAGCATAAAAAGGATTTTGCAGGACTTTTCAGAAAGTTAGAAATGTATTTCTGTGCATGAATCTGTGCGCACATGTATATATGTATTTGTATCTATGCACATGGGAGGAGGGCTACCATCATTGTCTATACTCTGCAGACTAAAATATGTATCTACACATTATGGGGATGAAATGCATTGTTTAATGACGGAAGGCACCTCTATATTTGATATTCTTGGCTAGCTCTGACAGTTAAGTTAAAAAATTAGTCTACAGGTAAGTAAGACTAAAGATATTTTGTAGATGTTTCAGAATGTCCTAATCATCTAACGGCATTTGAAAGGAATCTTGAATATGACTCCAAACCAAAAGTGTTTGACAACTCACTTTAACTATCCTGCAGATAAAGAAGAAATTCAAGGCTTCAGTCTCTAGTGCTCACAGAAGGACATAAGGCACATTCTCTTGGAGGACAGGTACTCCATGTACCAGCCAAATTTTTGCCAGCATCATTCTAGCCTCTTCGAAAAGCTTCCTGTTGCCCTCTCTTCTTAAGTGACAGGCCTGGAAGAAGAGACAATTCTGCAGAAAGTTGTTTGTGGTCTTCCTAAGGGAAAGACTTGATGATATGTGAGGGCTTCTTGGGACATAGCTGATGTGCAGACAATAGCAAAAGGTTCCTGCCTCAAAGGAGACACAGCCGTGAATCAAGCATCCTCACATGTCAGCTGGGCTCTGGGCCACTGGGGAAGCATGAAGAAGGCAAGGGAAGGGGGTGCCCAGGTTCCTGGAGCCTTTTGTACCAGGTAAGGAAGGCAGCTGCACAAATATAGTTGGAGCCATAGCTGAGGGGGGCCAAAGGAATTCAGGTCTCATCTCTACATTTTATTACTCACCAAAAACTAAAATGACAAGATTGGGAGAAAGAAAGCTCAGTTCTTGTTTAGACTTGGGAAGCAGCATCACACTTGCTGGTATATTGCAGCCACCAGATAAAGGCTGATATTCAGCCTTAGAAGCAAAGCAATTGCAGCTAAGAAACAAAGACCATCATAGGGCAGCTGACAATGGAGAACTGCAACAAGAAATGCAAGCTGAGCGCTCCAAAGCATTCTTAGCAAGAGAAAGGAGTCTTGTTGCAGGGAACATGGACACATCTGGCTTTTCTTCCCTTGTAAGCAGAAGGGAAGGCAGCTAATCTCAGTTGTGTGCCTTTCTTTGGTGACTCAGGGCTACCTGCCAGATGTAGGAAGTGAGTCAGCTTTTGAGAGGCTTAGAAGACTTAACCTGTTAAGGTTAAGAAGTTATTCATTCATTTGATAACCTCCAAGGTTACTCATTTCATGTGTTCACCCAGCAAGTGACCCATCCTTCTAAGTGGGTGGTGGCTCTGTCCCCTCAGGGAGGGACCCACAGCCCTGCCCTCATGAAGCTCACTCATGGCCAGGCAGAGCGAGAGTGTCATAGCAATGTGGAGGTGCAGGGGTGCCGAGATGCGCTTGAAGAGTGCTCCAGGGATGGCATCTGATGACCCAAAGTGCTCTGTGTAAACTCTGCTTTGGTTCCTTGGGGAGCTCTCACATCAGCATTTTCCAGAGTGAGCTGGAGCTTGGCAGCAGCTCCACATCTGCTGCATTGCAGGAATAGCTAGAAGTTTATAAAAGGGTTTCTTTCAGAAGATCACAGCCCTTGACTGCTAATTTCCACCTAGGATCTCAGGGAGGGGGAGGGAAGTCCTCCCTGGTGCCTGCAAGCCTTTGGGAAACGAGACTCCTCAATGTTCCCCTGGCAAAGGAGCAACAATGCATTGTGAGCTGCAGTTCTACAAAACAAGAGGACAAAATCACGAAGATGCTGTGCATAATGCAATACTGCACAGTTGCAATGAGATTTGAGATGTTCCCCAGGCCTGACTGCAGAATAGTGCAACACTCTGAAAGCACAGATTCACACGATCCACAATAAGAACAGAGTCATGAAATTCCAATGTTTTTTCTTTTTCTTTTTTTTTACATAATGAAATTTTATTAACATTTGCCAGAATATTTAGTTTTATTTATGTTTAGCATTGAATTTCTGGAGAATGTTCTCATAATGAAGCTTTCTCAGCTAATCTTCTCTCCTCTCTCTCTCTCTCTCTCTCTTTCTCTCTGGGTGTGTTTTAATATATATGATAGAAATAATGAAAAAGAGGAATGGAATGTTAATACACACCAATTCCCAAGAGAGCACGTAAGTGAGGAAAATATACACAGTGGCATCAAAGCAACATTTCTTTTGAACTAAATAATGCAAATTACATTTATCTCTATCTATCTCCCTTTTCATTGAAATATATTTTTCAAAAGAAATGAAATATGGGTCATCCTTATTTTCTTACTGAAAATTAAGGCTTGCTAAACAAAATCAAATTTTGGGGGCTGTCAACACTTCTTACAAATGATGAATTTATTTTTCCTAGGCATGTTACATTAGAATTGTAGACAATGCCAGATAATTTGGATAGTTGGAGCTTGTGAACGCTTGCATCATCCCCTTCCCTTGCCGTGGAAGCAAATTTGTACTGACTGTCTTATCCCCCCCACCCAAGCAGTCAGTTTTCATTATCCCATCAGCTGAGGACCCTGCTCACACCCCTCCATTCCCTTTGTCATGATGTTTCCTGCAGGTTTGGCTTATTTTCCCTCCCCTTTCCTTGCCTTCCTGTTCGTATTCTCCACAAGTTTATTTTCCATTTGGAATCTATTTTATTCCCTCTACGGGTGTATTGATCCTCTGTCATATAGACCACCTGCTTCCTGGTGTCCCCTCTTCATTGTCACACAGACCGTTATTGCATGTGCTCACTTTTGATTATTCCACTGCTGGCTGCAATGTTCCCAGCTGATGCCATATAGCCTTCTCATATGTCATGAAGTGCATCCCTGGCCTTTGCTTTGGCCAGATGATTGTCTCAGAGGCTCAGACTGAAAGATAAAAAGCAGCCAAATTGGCCCTTTAATGGACACGTAAGTTTTGGAGAGGAGAAGACAGTGGAGAACAAGTGAAGAAATAATTAAGCATGACTTCTGCATATGACTGAAAAGAGGGAGAGAAGGTATATATTTTCAGGCTTTGACATACAGCAATTCTTACAGGCGTTGCTCACTAGAGGACTCGGATGAGCAGCTCCCCGCCTCTTCCACTCCATTCAAACTGCACACCATCCAGGCTGCTCTGGCTTTTCCTACAGGCCAGGAGGCTAGGGAGCCACAATTGTTGTTACAAATGTAGGGTGATTTCAGAGAGGTGTGACATATGCTGAATCTTATGAAATATATTTTAAGGCAGATCCTATCTGGAGAATGTTGCCTTTGACTGAGGGAATTTGGCAAAAATCATCTTGTTAATCAGAAGGATCATAGTAGGTAAAATAGATCAGTAGCAAAGATACTTAAAGGGTTTAATTAATCCCTTTGAAGTCTTGGAGGCAGCTTCACAAATGTACCTTCCTAAGGGCAGAGTGGGCAAGATTGTATCTCCTTCATGTCCATTTTCTTTTCTTATTGTAGTTGCAGCATTATGTGTTCATGCTTTAAGATCACAAAGCTACTGACAGCATACAGGGACATCAGGTAGAGATGTTGCTTGTCAGTTTCTCCTTGCACCAAATTTCCTCTTCTCCTAAGAGCAGGGAGAATGTGTCTATGCATCATGACACATTGCTGCACCTCCTACTCCTGCTCAAAATTGCATCCTGTACAGTGAAGGGCAGTAGCTGGAGCTTTAAGGAGACAGCCTCCGAGGACCTTCTATGCATAGATTTAAGATATAGGGAGACGGACAGGAAGTTATGGCTGCCTCCCTATTTTCTGCCTCTTCCACCTTCAATAGTCCACTCAAATGATGCTGAGCTTCCAAATCATAAACCTTGAAGATTCTCCAGCCAGGGAAAGGAATGATATGAAAGATGAAAAACTGATATGGGAGAAAGTTAGGGAGACACCAGAGACTCTAGGAGGAGTATCATATGCCAATGTCAAGTTGAACACACATATATCTCAGGTTATATTTACATGTTCAGGGGGAAATGAGGAGTTGAGGTAGCTATAACGTTCTTGTCCTCATTTTGGCCTTTGTAGAAGAGAGAATGTATAAATGATAGACTTTAATTCAGGTTTTCATGGGCATGATATTCTTTTATAAGTAATGTAGATAAAATAAAATACTGCCCCCCCAATTTGTAATAGCAACAAAACATGATAAGTAGGATTAGGTACGAAACTGTGTGTTTAAGAGTCTCACAAATGTTTGTGTTTAAATTAAGAGCCTTTAAAACCACAGCTTTATTCTAGTTTATGGAATGTGTTGATCCAAACTGGTATCTTCTTGATAATTCCCAGACATGAAAAATCGTTTTAAAGCTCAAGTTAAATGGTTTGTGTATAATACACTGCCCCTTAAATAACTCTGCTTGAATTAATTTCAACCAAGAACATTGCCTATTACAAACAGAACTGATGTTTTAAATACCAAAATTCTCTCAGAAGTACAGGCCTTTTGATAAAGCAAGAAATGACTTGTCACCTTCCCCTTCAAAGGCTTACATAAATCCCACTTTGTTATTCTGTGAGTTTTCCTTTTGTCTAGCATACTGAGGGTGCTTTGGCAGTAACTGCACCAAAGACATCATGATTGGAAGCAAGTGTCTAACAGGTGCTTCCCTGTGTTCTGGTGCAAACTAAGTCTCTGTTGCAGTCCATGTCCTTGTGTTTCAATCTTTTTATGGCAGTGGAACAAAAATGCAACAGATAAAATACTGTAAAACAGGGCTGACGAAGTACAGTCATTGAAATGCTTAAAGCAGAGAAGGAAAGTGAACAGATTGGAATTTTAGAGAGACAAGGTTATTTTAACAGTGGAGATTTCAGTGGTTGGAGGCAGGAGACTAGTTCAAAAGGCCTTGAAGACAAGAGAATAGAGTCCCAGAGTAGCAGAGAGGCGGGGGAGATGGTGTGGTTAGTGGCTGGCTAGACTGAGAAGTTAGGCAGTAGATTGGCAAGCCTGAATAACTGATTGGGTATAGGGGATAAAGGGAAGAGAGATTCAAAGGTAAGGTCCACATTCTTGCCTGTGTAATATATGGTTATTTACCAAACTGGAAAGGCCAGCAGATTATGTGTTTAGTTTGAGTTATGTGAAGTTCCAAACACCTATGAGATGATCAACGTTACTAAGATCCCTGAGCTGGAAATAAAGATTTGGGTGCCAATATGTGAAAATTAACCACAATCACGGATGTGAAAAGGATGAGGTTTTATCATTTAAAGTGAGAAGGGAGTCTAAGATAAAATGAGAGGAGCACAGACCCTGACAGGACAGAATCAAAGGAATCATTTTGCAAGACAGGAGAATGTTTTATGGAGGAAGGGCTCAATGTCCAGTGCTGAGGAGATGATAAGGCCAGTCAAGAATCAACTGGATTTTGTTTCAGGGGAAATATCTTCAAATGGAATACAGGGAGGGGAAATCCTCCTGCCATGGGTGAGAAATGAGGAAATGTGGGTGCCTTTTTGCATAGTCTTAACCAAAGGCACTGAGATCTCTGTGCAGATTATTCAATCCTGCCGTTTACCAAAGCTTCACTTATAGGGAAGCCATAAAAGTCTTAGTTTTTAACTTTGGCTTGCTTTACTACTACATCAGGAAGACTGGCCTGAAGAAATAGAATCTGCCATAAGAATACTGTGAGAAAAGAATGGTCAAATCAGGTGAAACCGCTGCTATTGTGTGACTGTGAGTATTTGCCTTTGTCTCCGTATGTGTTTTGGTTTGCAGCCATTAATAGCTTGGATTCCATGAAGCAGTGGCAAAGGGGAGTGTGTCAGAGCAGCAGGCCAAAATTAAATTACAGCAACCTCGCACTTTGCATTAAAACCTTCACTCCGAGATGGAGCCTGGTAATCGCGTCCAGATTTTCCTTAAAGACAATGGCCCTCCATGTAACTGGCCACACTCAGTTAATTCATGCTGTCAGCTGCCTTTATTGGCTGTGGGGAATCCAGTATTGATTCTTGAACTCAGCAGCAGCACAAAGAGCCACTAGTGCATGGTCAAAATGCTGCAATAAAGGGCTGGCAGCTTGAGAAAAGCAGCCATTCCATTGCACAAACAAGGTCAATTAGAGGACAGTGCAGTGTAATATAAATAGTATTAGCATCCCTCTTCAACTCTGATGATATCATGCTGGTAGAATGAGAGTAAGGAAATAAGGTTTCATGCCAAATAAATATAAAGGCATTTTAGTGTAATTTAATTTCAAGATTTCTATCATTTTAGAAGTGCTATGAGTAGCAAAATATTTAGTTTCAATGTGGGTAAAGATTTATCTCTACAAAAATGATTTTCTGATAAAATTTTGTATGAACTAACCAATTAGTCATGTATAGTCAAACTAGCATTACTAATTTTATTGAGAAGTAAACAATTTCTCATTCACAGATTCAATGTGATATGCCTACCTGTCATTTATTATCCTTTTTAATATTAGAATTTCAGAATCTCCTGTGTGTCATGTAAAAGGAAAAAATAATACTTGGTATTTTTAGTTTGAAAGATATAGAAGATTGAGTTTATTCTCTCTTTTTTTAAGTTGCTGGAAATTGCTAGGACCTTTTGTTTAAATACTTGCATTCATTACTTTTATTTATGGGACAATTTTTCCTACCTTCTTTGTCAGTTCAAAATTAATTACAAATGTAAAATGCATCATGCTGTTAACACATACTCTATGCGGGAAACAAATTATACTCTCAAAATAGATAATGGATAGCTTGGAGAGGTAATTGATAAACCTACACCACCTACAATAACTGAATAGATTTTAGAAAAATATATAATTGTTTTCGGAATGGAAAGAATGTGTTTGAATTCTCCTTGGTAATAAGCATGTCCAAGGTTGACTAGTAGCAACTCATTGAAGTGTGTAAAAGAGTTTAAAGAAACTTTGAATCATAGTGCCATAGAAACGTCCATTAACCACAGACAATATACACAGCTTCATGGGCTGAAGTCCAGTAATTTGGTCAAAACTATTTTCTAAATGTAAATGATGAATATTTCAAATGACCTAATGTGTTTGCAGTAACTCTGTGTGTTCATTATGAATTAAATACAAGAGTCTCTGTTGCTTTCATAAACTTCTTTAAGAAATGAATTAATATATCTTGCTTTTATCCCATACTTCCTCCACTATTGACTAAAAGAAAATATTTATCACCTGCTAACAAAGACTCTGTGACACCAAATATATATACAGAGGGTACTGAAAAATAGGTGCACATTTTAAGTATTGAAATTGTAGTATTCTATATACTGATAAGAAAAGATGAATACAAGTTATGTGTGACTTCTGCAATTACAAGAGGTGCCCAAAGTGGTTTACATCAAATTTAATTCAACATTGAGGAGTAATACATAGATGAAATCTCTTAAACTGTGTATGTATTTTTTGGAACCCCCAGTATATGTATGAGACCAAATGACCAAATATATGTGTATGTCTTTGTGTGTGTGTGTGTGTGTGTGTGTGTGTGTGTGTGTGTGTGTGTGTTGGTATTTATGCAGATGTTGGAATATTAGATCTGAGAAAGCCCTTGAGAATTGAGCAAATCCCACTTTATCCTGTTGTCAGAAAAAGCCACATGCAAAAAGACATATAGCTAGCCAATCACCAAGCTGGGACTGTTCTAAAAGTTCTGATTCTTAATTGACTATTATTTTTTCCATTAAAGGTTTTTTCCATTACAAGAAACGTATGTTGTATATTGTACGATTCTAACTAAAGTAATAATTTTCAATGGAAAAATTCAAACAATAGATATTGGAAAACTTAGAAAATGAAAGTCCATTATTTTTCAACCTCCCCAAAACCAATTACATCTATATTTTTGCAGATTTTCCTGCATATCACATACACACAAGCACATATGTGTTAGCTATAAACAAGTTTGTCTAGCTAGCTGTATTTCTGTGTATAGAAATTTTTTATTTTAACAATACACCACAAATAATTTTTTTGCCAGTATTTATAAGTCTAGCACATATTTTTTCTAATGGTTGAATAGTTTTCCGTTTTATAGTTATAGCTTCCTTTAATTATTGAATCTCCTTCTCTATAACATATGTATTTTTTCTAATTATAATTGGTGCATAATGTGTATCTTGTTTATTTTTTCATACTTGTTGAAATATTTTCATAGGATATATTTCTCAGAAATGGAGTTACTGGTTAATTGATTTTTTAAAACAATCTTTTTATTTTGGGATTATTTTAGATTTACAGAAAATTTGTGAATTTTTATGTGTTAAGAATATTTTCAATGATTTATTATCAATTTGTTTTTCCTTTGTGAGGTACTCACTCATGTCCTTTGTCTATGTTGTACTTTTCTTAGAAATTTGTTAAGCTTTTTATATATTGGAGATCTTGGTTATATGGTTGTCCAAATAAGTGTGTATGTGTGTGTTACTTTGGGGGTGAAATCCAGGGCCTCACACATATTTTGCAAATGCTCTACCAATGAGCTGCACCTCAGCCCCTTTTTAATTTTTTATCTTGAGACAATACCTTGCTAAGTTATGTGGGCTGCCTCCTGTCTCAAACTTGCCATCCTTCTGTCTCCACTTTCTTAGTTGGCCACTGCCCCGGCCAAATAAGTCTTAATAAATATTTATTTTTAGTTTGTAGTTTTATTTATTTATTGATTGATTGATTGATTTTTAGTTTTTTTGTGGAATATTTTTTCTATAAAGAAATTGTGAGTAAGTTTTTTATAGTGTCTGGATATTTTGTCATGTTTGGAGAAAATACCTTTACCTCTTGATTACAAAATTTTCATTCATTGATTCCTATATATTTTGGCCTTATGTTTATACATCAGTCTTCAACACACCTGGGATTTATTTTGCTAGGAGGAATTCTGTAGAGATACAGTTTGATGGTGTTTTAGTTTTCCTGCACAGTAAGTCAGCGATCTCAGTTTCCCATACAGTTAGCCAGTCACCGCATTTGCCTTCATGCCTTTACTGGTTTGGTGAAGTAGGACTGGTAACAACTTTTATAGAGTAGTATTTATAATTTTTGCTTTCAAGACGCAATAGTGCCTCAGGTGAAAAATGATATGAGAAGTGTTACTATGTTACAATGTGCTACCATTTAAATTCTTTCCCATCACAATTTTGCTTGATCTCACAGCTACATCTGGCATCTGCTCATCATCACCCCAAACACTGTACTTCCTTGGCTGTCCTGATGTCACACTGCTTTTCTTTCTTCTCTCTTTGGTCTACCTCCTGCATCTTCCTCTCTATGTCCTTGAACGCTGTGTTCCCTAAAGTATGGGTTTCATACCACTTATCTTCTTACCTCCAGTGTTCTTCTTATATTGTTGTTGTTGGGTGCTGTCAGTTGGGTCCCACTTGCAGTGACCCTATGTACAATAGAAGGAAACACTAACCAGCACTGTGCCTTGCACAGAATCTTTTTATGCTTGAGCCCAGTGTTGTAGTCACTATGTTTCTTCTCATTTTGAGTCTTGCCACATCAGCAAAAGGAGGTCCAGGGCTTTACTCCATTCTAGTCATTAAAGTTTTTCATAGATATATTGCCGTGAATATGTATGTTGTTATTACTTATTGCTTGCTCTTTCCCAGCAACTGTTCTAACCATATTGAATATATTTCCACATGAGGGCCTTGTAACGATATTATGAAGTAGATATCATCTTTTTATCCTAGATGAAGAAACTGGCCTGGAAGGATTAGGAAGCTTGGACAAGTTTACCTAGGTTCTAAACAATGGAGGCAGAACTTGAACCCGGATGCTTTGGCTCAGAAGCTCACACTCTTAATCAATTATATACATAATAAATATATTATTCATGTAATTATCTTGCATTCCTTCCTGCTGTTGGCATTACCATTCATTCAAGTGAAGAACCTGGGACTCATTTGCTCTTTTACCTCACATGTATAGTGAATAATGCAGTGCCAGAGTTCTTAATTCCTGCATGTTTTCAACCAGTCTTATCTCCTCTAAACCCACAGCTTCTATCCTACATTTGGTGTATTACCATTGTTTGGGCCACTTCAACAACCTCCTGACTATGGCATCAGATCTGATTGGATGCATTACTGGAGTCATCTAACTGAAAATCAAGTTTAACTGTGATGTTCCTTTGGATTTGCTTCTCAGCAGCTCCCCACCCACCCTAGTTTGAGTTCTAAGCTCTTTCATGCAATGTCTCAGGGGTTTTCCATTCCCTGGAACCAGCTTTTTCTGTCCTCTGCTGATTTCTACTCTCTGACACTGTATTTTGCACCAAATTCTTGCTTGCATGTGTCACTCATTCATTGTCTAAGACTCTTCTCACACACCACCTCTTAGAAACAGTCACCTCTCTGGCTTCTTGGAGCAAGAATCTTGTCCTCTTGTCTACCATGACACTTGACTTCACATGGTATTGCTTATTTATCTATCTCCTTGAGCTCCTGGAAAACAAATTCTATATTGTTTTATTAGACTTTATCTTCTTAGGACCCAGTAATATCTGATATCATATATGGAACTTGTTCAATGCTTCCTAACTCCAATCCTGGGGACAATTTTATAATATCATAGGTATAATGCCTGCCTTGTAGTCACATCAGAGGGAATTTTCTGAGCTCTTGAACTACTCTAAGAAGGCATGAAGACATTCAGTCACTGAAAGAATAATTGTACACAAGTCAACTATGGAAATCATTGCTTTCAAATAGCAAGTACAGGAACGTTTCCTGGATGGATAGATGCTATGTTATTATAGTGTTTGGTACATGTAATTAAAAAAGCTGCTCTGGCAGACATTCCTTGACTTGCTATTAAATCTGTGTTCTGCATCTCCATTTCTATTAAAATGTAACTACAGCAGATCCATGGCTTCTATATCCCCAGTGTTAAGGGCAATGATAGAAGTCACTAGCTCTAATGAACCAGTAATGCATCCTTCTAACATTGCTTTGTGATGGGATCAGGAATTTGGGCAATATTAATTGAAATCATTTCAATTTGAGGGTGAGGACATTTGAGGCTCCACATATAAGAAAAAGAACTCAGGATGATGGAGAATAAATATTAATAGGAAAACAAACCATTTATTTAATATTTCCTACCTGGCAGACATTGTATGATCTCATTTAAAACTTAGAAGAAAATTTCAGATCATGGTCCTCAAACTCATTTGTAAGGATTCTAACTTCAAATGTTGTAATATTTGTTCTTAGTGGTTATAAATTTGGGAAATTCATTTGTCTAAGAATTCAAAGAGGTTCCAGATTAATGGTCATTGATTAACAGTCTGTGTTGTATTGATGTAAGTATATTTACAGTATAAACTTATCTATACCCACACTTCATGATGCTTTTAGGGGACTAGAAAAACTGTAAGTTTGTCACTCTATGTCTTCCCTAGGCCTTCAAAAGATTCAGGACATGCATTTTCATTATTTGCAGTGGAGAAAATTTACTGTGGCAAATTTCCTGACAGGAGTTTGCATAGAGCCTATTAAAGTGCTTCACTGCCCTGAACAATGTTTCTATCACAGGGTTAGGCCTCAAGAGATGCAACATGATAAATGCTTCTCCTGAATTAATCTTGTTAATTTAGAGACATGACTTCTGCTTTTAAATGCTGCCTCCTAATACACAGGAGTAGCATCAAAAAGAGCCCACATGTCTTCCTCAGACCCTAGTAACTTTCTTGGAGTTAATCCTAAACAGTGGTCTCCAGCTACTGCTCTTCCTGGGTGGGTTATTTCTTGAAACTCAGTGTCATAGGACTCCATCCCCACTCCCCAGACCTGTAACCCAATGGATTCAGGAGTCCCAGAGTTCTCAGGAGTTAAAAGTCCTTCCACAGCCAAAACATCTCAAAGGCCTTCCTGGTGGCCTTGGCATTTTTTCACACCTCTGGATATTTTATTTTGCAGAAACTTTAGGGAAGAAAGAGAATACTCAAGGAAGAGCATGGAAACCCATGACCTTCTAGCCTGTATGTTTTCCTCCTTTGGATTTCTTTCTATCATGTTTCACATTTATTTGACCCTCCTTGGGCTACATCTAAGGCTCCATTGTGTTCACTCTTGATGCTTCCTGGGATTCTTTCTTTAAGAAGTGGGGGAAAATGCAGTTGGTGCTGGACTTTTTCTGTTTCTAAGAGGGATGAGAAATCTCACTCTTGATGTCAAATATGGTGCCACAGGCTTTCGGTGTGTTATGCCTATCCTTCAGGGCTGTCCCACACTGACTTCCAAGAATTTGAACTGACTTATAGGAAATGGGTAGAATCAATCTGGTTTGGATAATAGAAACTTCACTGGTGTTTTAGATCTGGGAAAGGGAGGAAGATTTGAGCAATATGAAATGGTGAATTTTTTTCTTCTTCTTTTTTTTTTTTTTGGAGTACTTGGGAGTTGAACCCAGAGCCTCACACATTCTTTGCAAGTGCTCTACCCCTGGGCTGCACCACCCTGCCCATTTTTTATTTTTTATTTTGAGTCAGGGTCTTGCTAAAGTATGCAGGCTGCCTCTGGCCTTGAACCTGAGATCCTCTTGCCTCTGCCTCCCAAATCACTGTGCCCAGCTAAAATAGTGGATTGTTGAGAAAAGGGAAGAGTTTGGCAAGAGGATGGCCACATTGAGTGATGACCTGGAGTGGGTGGGGTTTGGCAGCACCGCCTGGGAAGGCTCCAGAGGCCATGGGGGCAAGAGGAGAGAGCTCACGAGGGGGATTTTGATGCTGGTGCTGGGCAGGTAGGAGCAGAGCATGAGATTGCTGGTTGCTTTGGACCAACAGTGTTGGCTGTGTTGATGTCTCTCCTCAGTGATCTCAGCAATCTCCCCACGAGTCTGCAGTCTGAGGCTGTCCACACCTGGGTGCTAGGAGGAGCCGTTCTGGCAAAGCAAACTGTGAACAGCCCGTATTTTAGGATTTCCTTGATTATTCTCATCCTGAAAACTAAATTTTGTTAAATGAGTGCCATGAAGTATTAAAGATTTTTAAAACTGATCACTTTTTAAAGAACTCTGTGTGTGTATGTGTGTGTGTGTGTGTGTGTGTGTGTGTGTGTGTGTGTTTGCATGCATGCATGCATGCGTGCGGAAGTTATTTGATCTAATTTTTCTAATTTCTTTTTGTTAGTCTTGAGTACTTCAAATGCTGTTATTATCTCTGTATTTTATAGGACTTCTACCTTTTATTTGGGCTGGGATTTCACTCAGTTGGTAGAGTGCTGCTCCATAATCTCTGAAGACACAGGTTCAATCCCCAGTATCACAAAAATGGAAGAAGGACACGTAATCCACTCTGGAAGCAATCCCTAAACAATTAGCCAGTTGAAAACCCTATAAGGTTTGCTATGAGTTGGACTCAATGGCATCTACCAACAACAACCTTTTATTTAAGGCATTTAAATAAAAATATTATTAAGTTATAAAAGTCATTTTACCTATTTATCCTTCTCTTAATTATGCTTATGTAAAAAGACACATGCTTGTATCTTAAAGACAAAAATAAACATCTCTGTTTTCTCAAGAATAATCAAGTCAAATGAATGAGAAGTCATGTTGGACTATTCTGAAGATGTTTTTGGAATTTGCTTGAAAATGAAAATGAAATGCTATGTTCCTATATGCATTTTCTTAGGTGTTTTGCTTATATATCAATGGCAAATGTGTCTGTGAGAATATCATTATCACCATTTTCATTCTATAGTAACTCTCAGAATCTTCTCAGTGCCTACTAAATGGATTTCTAGATCTCTCCTGCCTCTTTCAAAATATGACCTAAATTGTTTACTTAGCTGAAAATATTGATGAGGAAAGAAGGAAGGAAGGAAGGAAAGAATGAAGAGAGAAGAATAAAGTTGAATGATAGGAAAAAGTCCATTAAAAACTATGTACTTTTATAGGAAAAATACCATTTGTTTATATGAAAACTCTAGTAAACATCCTTAAGATATGAACAGATTCCCTGGCTCTTTGTGTTATTCTGTGTCATTAGAAAATACCTACATATTACATAGAAACAACTTAATTGTAGTTCAATTGTTTTTCATTAAAGAAATGCTGAGCAAAAGGAAATATGTAACACAGAAAGCTAAACATATTCGTTTAATATGTAGAGAGTTTGTACCATGTATCAGTTATCGTCAAGCACTAGGCATTCAAAGGAGACAAGGATCCTGTCCTTGAGGAATTCACATTTAATCAGGGAAAGCAGAGGGGGAAATACAACAACAATAAAACAATATAATTTCTATCGTCTAAGCTTCCATTAAGTTGCCTGGGGATAGTAGAGGGATGTACTTTGAATAATAGCTGGATTTTCTAGGTAAGGAGGAAAAATATATTTCACATCAAGACATAGAAATGTGTTTGGGAAATGTGCTAGTTACTTTTGTCATCACTGTGGTAAAATACCTGACAGAAACAAGTTCTGCGAGGAAAGATTTATTTCGCCTCTTGGTTAAGAGAATCTCAGTCCATAATGGTGGGGAAGCATGGCAGAACAGGTGACAGGGCCTGGCGAGAAGATTTCACATAATGGTAGCAGGAGGCAGAGAGAGCTTGACTGGATATGTGGGCCCCTATAAAACCTCCATGGCTTTCCATACCCAGTGACTTGCTTCCACCAGCCCAGTCCCACTTCTCCAAGTTCCATATCCTCCCAGGATAGCACTAACAGTTGGAGATCAAACATTCAAGCACATGACTTTTGGGGGACATTTTAGATTCAAGCCATAACAGGGAATAAGTATAAAATGATACTGTAAAATATGTAATCTTTTGTGTCTGGCATCTTCCACGAAATAATATTATTGGTATTCATCTATAATGCTATATGTGTCAGGAATTTACTGAGGAGTATTCCCTTGTATGCGTATATGACATTTGTATATCCATTTACTGCTTGATGGACATCTAGTAGATTTCTTTGTGAACAAATATTTTCATTTTATTTCATGTTAACAGTAGAATTTCTGGATTGAATACTAAGCATAGGTTTAATTTTACAAAAACCTGTCAAACAGATTTCTAAAGTGGCTTTCATATCCTGTATTCTCATCACCAATGTACAAGACTTAGTTGTTTCACATCCTTTTCAGCACTTAGTATTTTCAGTCTTTTAAATTTTAGCTATTTTAATGGGTATGTGTAGTGATATTTTATTTTGGTATTAATTTATAATTTTCTAATTAATACTAATATTTAGTAATAGGAGAATTGACTTAAAATTTTGGCATGTGCTTATTTATGTGCCACTCATATATTTTGTTTGCCTCCACTCATACCACTGTGGCTCCAATCCCTTCAGAGCTCAGAAGCTAAGCATGGTCAGGTCTGCTTAGTACTTGGATGGGAGACAGCCTGGGAACACTAGGTGCTGTAGGCTTGTGAGAAGGACCCAACAACTCACTCCTAAAAAATGATCAGTCATTGAAAACCCTGTAAATAGCAGAGAAGCACTAACAATAAATACTGTTTCATCTGTTCTACATAGGATCATTATGAATCAGACACCAACTTGAAGGCACCTAACAACAACAAACAATGCATTTTGTTTCGTGAGGTGTCTGTTCAACTGTTTTTCCCATTTTTAATATTTGGTTTGTTTTTCTCCTTAAATATTGGTATCCATTATATATTTATGTAGCTTTTATATGATCTGGTTTTATATGATCAGATATATGTTTTGCAAATATTTCTCCCACTCTGTGGAATACCTTTTAATTTTCTACCATTTATTTTGATAAAATTCAATTTAGTAATTTCTAAATGATTTTTGCTTTTTGTACTTTGTGCTCCAAAGTCATCGAGATTTCATGTTTTCTTTTAAGTATTTGTTTAAGCCTATCTCTTATAATCTTGTCTATAATCCATTTTGAGTTAATTTCTGAATCTTCTGTGGTATCAAGTTTTTTTTCCTCAGATGTGTATGGATTGTTCCACCATGACCTATTT
This sequence comes from Pedetes capensis, assembly GCA_007922755.1. Classification (NCBI taxonomy): domain Eukaryota; kingdom Metazoa; phylum Chordata; class Mammalia; order Rodentia; family Pedetidae; genus Pedetes; species Pedetes capensis. Next base: position 504 of record VMDO01004492.1, on the reverse strand, counting down.
ACATGATTATTTTTAACCCCAGTGGATATTGTGGATTACCTTGACCCACTGAAGAAAATCAATTCATTATGAGGATCCAATTCTAGACTGCCTATTCTGTCCCATTGATCCATGTGCTTTTTACCTTTTTTGTCAACACCACACCTCTATAATTACAGTAGTTTCATTGTAAATCATGAATTCATACAATATAAACCATCCACCTTCATTCTTCAAAATCCTTTTGAATATTCTAGCCTCTTTGTAATTCCATAAATTGTAGAATTACTTTATCTATTTCCATTTTAAAATTCTGCTGGGATTTTAACTGAAATTTTGTTGTATCTAGATATATTTTTGTAGATTTTTGATAACATTGTATCTTCTAATTCATGGATATCCTTTTTCCTATTTATTTAGGTCTTCAATGCTTAAAAGAAAGAATTTGTAGTTTCCAGCAGCAGTCTTTCTTATCCCTTGTGTAATTTCCTTCTAAGTGTTTCATTTCTTTGAGTGCTATTATAA